>VMDR010001178.1:0-142428 GCA_007922815.1 Macrotus californicus
GGGGTTTTCATTTTTTAGTTTCTATTATTAACCCATACTCATTGAAAAAAAAAAGCTGCACCTATTCTCAAGAGTAACCAGTTTTTTTAATAGACTTTTTCGTTTTTGCTTTAATCACCCCTTGTCCACTGTGGCGTGAGCGTTGAGCCAGCTGGGTTCGGAATGTGGACCCATCTGCCGGGCAGACAGTGCTCGGGGCCGGGGGTGGGGGTGGGTGGGGGTGAGAAAAGGGCTGTGGGGCCAGAGGAGAAAGGGGGAGGGGCTCAGGGAACACCCAGCTGGACAGGGGCAGGCAGGCAATGCCTGCAGGAGGGCAGGAATTAGGGGAACCCAGTCCCCCCAGCAGGCACCAAGGGAGCGTCCCCATTTCCCCAGCTCGGGCTCCCGGTGATGGCAGGGCCCCTGTGGATGCGGGCCCCCTGTTCCTCCAGTGCTGAGTTGCTGTCGCCCCAGGCTTCCGGCCATCAGCACACCCTTGGTCCCCCCAGGCAGACATCTGTGAGCCCCAGGGATGAGAACACAGCGCTGAGGAATGGAAAAGGCCATCACTGGCAGGGTGGCAGCCCCGCTCTGAGAAGACAGGCTTCCAGACCCTCCTGTCGACACTGGTGAAGTGTGGAGATTGACCTCTTGGTGCAAAAGTCTATGTCTGCCTCTCGGCCCCAGGTCTGCCCTCACACCTCGGGCCTGCGGGCTTCCCACCCGGCAGGCAGCAGGCCACCCACGCCGAGCAGCGCCGTCACCAAGCTGTGGTGCATGGGCCTGAAAACGGGTCCCCAGGAACAACCACCCTGCTCTCAGTCTCCGGAAGGAGTACCTGCCGGCATGCCTCCCTGGCTGTTCTGTGTTTCGGTTGTTTGGGGTGGAGTGAGCTCTTCTGTTGCCTGGCAGGGTGTGCGGGACAGACTCGCTCTGTAATCAGAGGGAGGGGTGTACTTAGGGCCCACGCAGAAGCCGCAGGGCCCCCGCCCCAGGGCCCAGGTCTTGGCCAGGTTCTTGTCAGGCTTCCAAACTCCTCTAAAGTCTCTATGTCTGCCCCGTTCATGCAAACGGGGAAGGTCGTCCAGAGAGAGGTGTGGCTATGTCCCAGGGCCCTCGGTCATCGGGCACCGTTGGCCAGGATTCCAGGCTGGATCTCGCACCCACAAGGCCTAGTGGGTCCATTGCTCTCTGTGGCTTCCTGACTCTGTCTTTCCCCAGGTGACCTTGGCGAACACCCTGGGGTCTGCTGAGAGGGCCATGCAGACCCCCAACAGAGGGAGAGCTTTAGAAGGTCGGTCCTTCCCCATCAGGCCCTGTCACTCTCAGGGCTCTGTCCCGGCTGCCTTGGGAGACGCAGGCAACACAGGCCTGCCCAAGGGGGCCAAGCAAGGGGCCTCAGACTCAGGGACCTACCCCTCCTAGCAGCCCAAGTCCTCACAGGGACCACCTGCTCCAGTGGGTACCTGGCTCTCCCCACGGCCCTGAGGATGTGGTAGGCAGGCCAGCCCTGCCCTCACCCTCTCCCAAGTGCCGGTCCTTGGGGTCTTTCCTCTCTGCCCACATCTGTGACAGCCTAGTCGGGCTCCTCTTTAGAAACTGCTTTCCAAAGGAACTCAAAATACCCATTTCTAGAAGTATTGGCATTCAGAGCTGAGGATGACTCACAGCCCAGCCAGCGCCTCCCTCCTCAGGGCCCACATGGGGGGTCTATTTTCAGCCAGCTTGGCTGCTTACTGTGTGGAAGGAGCCTGGGCTGGCCAGCGCCACCTCCTGAGCAGCCGGTCTCTCTGTTGGTTCATCCCGAGTTCGAGGGGGCCAGTCGCAGCTCCGTCTCTGAAGGCCGAAGTTCGTTCTTTGCTTTCTTTCCTTCTCTCTCTTGCTTTCTTCCTCACTCGAGGATACGTATTTATTTTTACTGATTTTAGAGAGGAAAGGAGAGAGAGAGGAAGAGAGCAACACTGATGGGAGAGAGAAACATTGACTGGTTGCCTCTTATACAGGGATTGAACCTGCAACCTAGGCATGTGCCCTGACCAGGGACCAAACCCATGAACTCTGAGCGTACGGGACGACACTCCAACCACCCGAGCCGCCTGGCCAGGGCCCAGCGTGCTCTCTGAGTGATCAAAGATGAGTCTTCAGTGTTCCGTGTCCTTTGCCCGTATTTCGTGTGTTCAGTCGTGTCCTGGAGGGTCTTTGAAACAGGCGATTGGAGTGTGGCCACAGTCATGACAGTGCGTCTGTGCGCTGCTGTGGGAGGCGTGCACATTCTGAGCCCTGGCACATTCCCAGGGGCCACGCGGTTGTCATCGTTCCCGCCCTAGAGATGAGGAAACTGAGGGTCAGAGTCGTCACCTGGCTTAGGTAGCAAGGAGTCTTCCAGCTCTTTCATCCAACCTAACCCGATTTTGTCATCAACACAGTGAAGATAATGCTTTAAAATAATAATGCTTATCTTTTGGAATTGTTTTGAAGAGATTGTTTAGCAGGTGCACTCAGGGGGCGCTTAATGTGTGCAGGCCCCTCCCCTTCCCCTGCATGTAGGAGTACCCCCCAGATGTCTGCCCATGTGGCTTGGCTGGGGTTTCAGCCTCTTGCTCTGCTGTCTGGAACCCGCAGGACCAGCAGGACAGGGGCTGCTGGTGGCTCACACCAGCCTGGGCCGGAGTGGGGGCTGGGCCTGGGCCTGGGGAGGAGGTTCAGCTGGAGCTGGAGTTTGGGCTGGAGGCACAGGTTGCTTCAGGTGACCTTCCCTGCCAGCAGTTGCTGTGCTGGGCGTGCTCTGGTCACGGGGACAGGAAGCTCAGGTGCTCCCATGGGGTCCTCAAGGTGGTTTGCCGGTGACAGACACCTGATGGAGAGGTCGGGGGATGAAATGCAGGGTTCCCTGTGCAGTGAGAACCTCGGACAAACGGAGTAACTTCGTAGGGATAGTGTATCCCGTGCAGCATCTGAGACATACATGCACTAAAGGCTTATTTGTGGTTTAGCTGGAATTCCGATTGAACTAGGTGTCCTGTGTTTTCACTTGTGAAAGCCTGGGCACATGGCGCTGTGTGAAAGGATCCCGGCACAGAGGGACAAATACTGAATAATTCCACTTCTAGGCGAATCCGCCCAGAGAGGAGCAGGAGGGTGGCTGCCAAGCACTGGGGGGTCAGGGGAGGGGACGACTGCCTAATGAAAAAGTCCTGGAAGCAGACAGTGGTCACGGCTGCACAGCACTGGAGGCTTTTCATGCACGGCCTTGTGTGCTTTGAAAGGTGTTTTGCTGCTTCCCCCCACCCCACTGCAGCGGTGGGCAGAGGTGCCTGTCCTCAGGGAGGGGAGAAAGGGACAAGCTGCTCCACTCCCACCGGGACCACCGAGGGTGACAGACGTGATGTACCTCCCGGGGGGGAAGAGCCCCCTCTCAGCCCCTCTCAGATGTCAGAGTTGTCCCAGCCGCCACCCTCTCATTCCCTGTGGAAGTACTTTTGCTCCTTCAGAATCTCGTTACAGCCGGGGACCTGGGAGCAGAGCCCTGCTCTTTGTCTTCCCTTCCCCGCGGGAGGTAGGTCGCCACGGTGGATCCAAATCCGTGAACATTGCTTGGGTGTCTGTCATGAGCTGGCCCCAGTGTAGACACAGTGGCCAAGGGCAAGGTTGGTCCTGCCTTTCTGCATCTGCAGTCTGGCAGGTGCCCTGGAGGGAGAGGCCCCCCTGAGGAGGAACCCCCTAGCAGCCCCGTGATCACCGAGCCCAGAGAGCAGAGGAGAAAGCAATGAGCGTGCTTGTTAACGGAAGGTGCGTCCCCAGTCACATGGCCAGGGCCCAAGTGGCCCTGCTGCTGTCAGCCCTTGTGAGGTTTTAGACAAGTTGTGTCGGCTTCTGTGCCGCAGTCTCCTCACTTGGAAAGTGGGAGCGGGACAGTAATAATCTAAGAAATGAGACCCATCATAACAGAGTTTGTGTGAGAGGCCTGTGCTCACGTCCACGCCTCGCAGTCCGAGCTGCCTGCATGTGTGTCTGGATGGCCAGGCCTGTCCTCACCGGGAGAGGCCTGGGGTCTGAGAGGCAGCTCTGCCCGTTCCCCGCCTTGGTGTCCCCAGCCTCCTGCTGTCACAGAGCATCAGCGGGACCTGGGGGTGAAACTGGTCCCGGCCACTGGAAGGAAGGGGTCCTCATCTGACAGACGGGGCCGACGCCCTGTCACATCTGTCTTTCCTCCAGGGACCTGCATGTGAGTTTCTGCGGATTTCATCCCAGGAGAGAAATGTGTTTTTCTGTCCAGACAGATGTGTTTCCCTTCTGTCGGTGGAAGCCCAAATCTGTGCGGCTGCCGACAGACACACCACTGAGCTCACCCTGGGCCATTTCAGCTTGGGTTCTTTATAGGCCATTTTGGTTTTGTGATCGCTTTGCTTTCACTTTTAAAAATAATTCTTAACTACCCAAGTGGCACAGAAACTTATCCTTCTTGTAAAAATTTAACAATGAAGAAATGATAGATCGGGGGCTCCTGGGGTGGCGGGGGCAACCAGGTGCTGGGGGGCAGCACCCCAAGTCCACAGGAGCAGGAAGCCCCCACCAGACTTGCCTCAGGACCTCACTGGGGGCCTCCCCTCTGGCGGGTCATTTGTAATGAGTGGGTCCCGTGACCCAGCGATGGCAGAGCAGGGCTGCCCCAGTTCAGGTCTCTATTCCCTCTGACCTGGGAGGCTCCGGACGTATCTTTCCAGGTCTTTCGGAGGCATTGATGTAGGGAAAGATGTAGGCAGAGCACGCATGTGTTGTCCAGGTGGGGCTTTCCCCCCCATAAATGGTGTCATGCACACGTGTCCTTTAGATGCTTGCTTGCTTTTTTTTTTTAAAGATTTTGTTACTTTATTGTTCAATTACAGTTGTCTGCATTTTCCCCCTACCACTCCCCCGGATGCTCGCTTTCTGTGTTAACTCCCTGCCTTGGAAATCTTCTCATATGTCAGGTAACAAGTGATGTTTGCAGTGACGCTGACAGAGTTAACTCAGAGTCAGGAAGCTCCACTCCGGCCATCCCCATCTGTACTAACACACATGGGTGGTCTCTGGGGGGCGACGCAGTCCAGTGGGTGCTTCTATGTGGCCTGGTGCCCTGGGTGCATCCCTGTGGGGCTATGCTCTCCGAGGACCAGAATTGTGCCTAAATCCAACAGCTGTCCCTAACTCTGAAAGAAATGTTTGGTCAAAACAAGCTGCAGGAACAAGGGGACATGGTTAAGTGTGTGGCTGGACTCAAAGGCCCCTCCGGTTCCTGAGGAATGACCATCCCCGTCCAGCCTTGTGCTGTGTCCCTGTCAGGGGCAGGGGGGCAGGGGTCCTGTGTCACAGAGCAAGGCCTGCCGGCACACCCTGCTCACATAACCTGTGTCTGAGGATGACTCAGAATGCCCAAGCTCAGGGCATTTGAGTCTACTTGAGGGGCGTGGGGCATGAGCTCAGAGGCAAGTCCTGGGGGCTGGAGTCAGAGACTCGAGGGGTGTGGGTGGCTTCCAAGAATGCTGGACACAGGTGACGGGGATGTCCAGTCACAGGGCCAGGGGAGGCAGACAGGAAGACCTCTTCCCCCGGGGTGGGGGATGGTGCCAGAGCCTGGTACGGGTAGGGGAAGGCCAGTGAGGAGGCTGGGGCTGGATGTAGGATCCTCGCTTTTCAGGGAAGCTCAACAAAAAGCCTCTGTCCTGAGAGTCTGCTGGCCTGTGTGGGTTCTCACTTGCTGTCCGTCGTAGGTGAGCTGTGGGAGGGTCTGCTAAGCTGGGCCCCATCCAGCCCCTCCCCCACTGGGCACTGGTTCCACTACGCGGCCAGGAATCTAGAATGGAGAGCTGACGAGAAACCCTGCCTCTCAGGCCCATAGACCTGTGATTCTGGGTCTCTCGAGTGTTTGTGGAGGCCTGTGGACAGAGGTAGCACCTGGGTAACAGAGCCAGGCCTGAGGGGGGCGCCCAGATCACACCACGCCCGTGACTTGTCAGGTGTGGCTGCAGATGGAGTTAGTTAAGGTGAGGTCAGGCTGGAGCAGGGTGGGCTCTGATCCAAAGACTGGTGTCCTTCTGTGGAGGCTGAGCAGTGGCACAGACCCAGGGAGATGTGACAACGGCGGCAGAGACGGGGTGATACGGCCACTGCCAGGGACATATGGAGCCACCAGAAGCTGGAGGAGTCCGGAAGGAACTTCTCAGGATGCATGGCCCCACCACACCTGGATCTCAGCTCAGGAAACTGCTCTCAGACTTCTGGCCTCCAGAACTTCCAGGAGGTCAAGGTCAGTTGTGGTAAGCCGCCTGGGGTGTGGTGCTTTGTGACAGCCACCCCAGGTAATGTATCTGGTGGAAGTGACTTCCTGGCCACTTCTGACCTCATCCACACCCTCCACCATTCCTGGAGTGGGGGAAGGACCGAATAAAGCTTACCCTGTAAACAGTCCCTTTACCACAAGGCCACCAGAATCAAAACAGAGGAAACCGGAAGCAGCCAAGCAAACAGGAAGCCAGGGGGTGCGGAGGCAAGCACGTTTCTAAAGGAGCCCGCCCTGTGGATGCCTTCGTTCTTCACTTGGCAGCAGTGCTCCAGGGAGGCCTGCTGCTTGGTGATTCCCTTGGGCCTTGCGTGGACCTGGACCTGTCCCTGCATCTCCTTGAAGCCTAGAGCTCCCACGTACCCGCTCTAGGGGAAGGGGGAGGTCAAAGCTCTCTCCTTGTCTGAGGCTTCACCTCTGTCTACACCGGGGCCACCGTCTTTCCTACCGGCTTCCTTGGTGCCCCGTCTAGGCCAAGCCACTGACCCTGTGCCCTGCAGCTTCTCAGGCTGGGTGCTGGCACCCCTCTGACCCCCACCCCTGCCAACACAAAGCTGAGGACTTGCTGCTTCACCTCTGTCTTGTCAGAAATTGTCCTTGTCCTTGAGATGAATGTGCCACTGGACCCAAGTTACCACGAGGACGGCTGGGGGCCGCAGAGATGGGGGAGGCCCCTCAGAGGCCTCTCAGATTGGTGCCCAGGCTCCAGCACCTCAGGGTGACCCTGGAGTTCTGGGCGCACAAGTAGCCCACCAGGCAAGGGGGCGGGGAGGGGAGCATCAACTTGAAGCAGAGATGGAGGGTCTCTCCCAGGAACCTGCCCTAGCTGAGGGGGCACCCTTGACAGGAGGGTCTTGAGTCAGCCCCTTCCCCCGGGAGCCTGTGGATGCTGCTCTCTCCTTCCAGAACAAGACCCTCAGGGGGAACACACAACTCAGCCCCCCAAGGGGCTTTGGTGGGACCCAGGGCGCCAACTCCAATGTGGCCCTCAGACTCCTGAGCAACTCTGACCATGAACTGGTGTCAGGAACAGCCACCTGGAGTCCATGACCTCAGTCACCTTCAGAAATGACCCTTCGCATCCGTAGGTGCATGAACACACGCACATGTGGGGCGAGGGCCTCCTTTCTCTAAGGAAACAGCTTAACCTGGAGCCTGGATGTGGAGCAGCCATAGAAAATGTGCATGAGTTACCGTATTTTGCCATGTATAATGCGTACCCACGTTTATGGCCCAAACTTTCAGGAAAAAAAACCTTTCATTTTAATTTCTAATTTGATTATTTATTTCTATTTAGATACTTGTTTTGTGTTTTATAAAGGAATTTTAGCAATTATTTTTTAACATATTCCGGTACCAGAAATTTTATGTAACCAATAATTGCAAAACATAAAAACAGATACAAGGTACAAGATATTTTACATAACAGTAACAAATTGACGGTATTTACTTATCATAGAAGGCCAAGAACTCTTCGGTAGTACTACCCATGTATAATGCTCATCCTTATTTTTCCCTCAAAAATTTGGGCAAAACAGTGTGCGTTATACACAGCAAAATACGGTACTTCCCTACCCGGTTTGTTCTTTGGCTTTCCAATGGCACTAATTACTTTAAAAGTAATGATGTTTGTGAGAACAAATATTAAACAGATATCAGTAATCTCATTTAGCTAAAGGCAGTTTGTGCTTTGTGTTGTAAGTTCTCTAAAATAAATGCCATTTCATTTTGAGTTCCCTAATAAAATGCAGCGTGCTCTCCCATGGAGACACGCGCTCACAGCTTGCGCGAAGCTTTGCAGCTAGAATCCAGTGCAGGTAACTTCTGAGTCAGGCAACCACCCTGCAGGGTCGGTGGGGGTGCTGTCACCTGCTCACGGGAGAGCCAGGAGGGGATGGAGGTCAGGTTGCTCCCGGGCCATGCCTGCACAGAGCTGAGGGGCCTCGTGTCCCGCCCAGGGAGGGTCCTTTCTCGGCATGTGGCATGCTCCTCCTGCTCAGCTCGAGGTCAGAGAGTGTAACCAAGCCCCTGTGTCGTGTCCACGTCTCAGCTCAGAAACCCCGGGCAGCTCACCCAAAGGGCAAGGGGCCCGAGTGCCGTCTCTGTCTAGACAGTCAGAAGGCTGGCTTTTCCTGGGTGTTTGGGGCCAAACAGTGGTCTCCTGCAGTTCACATGTTGAAGTCCTAGCCCCCCCATGTGACCTTATTTGGACATAGGGTGGCTGCAGATGTAATGAATCAACAAGAGGTCTTACTGGAGTAGTGTGGCCCCTAATCCAAAAGGTCCTTAGAAAAAGGGGACCTTTGGACACAGACACACACAGAGACAAGGCCATGTGAAGACAGGCAGAGGTTGGGGTGATGCTTCTGCAAGCCAAGGAACTCCCAGAATTGGTGGCTGAGAGGCCTGGAACAATCCTTCACTAGCACCTACTGGTGGAACCAGCCCTGCTAACACCTTGACCTTGGACCTCTAGCCTCCGGGACTGTGAGGGAGTAAGTTGTTGCTGGCTGTGCCCCGCAGCCTATGGCACTGGTTACGGCAGCCACAGGACACACGCCCAGGGCGTGGCTGGGGCTCTGCATCGGAGGGGGCGGTAAAGACTCCACCATGTTTAGTATGGGAAGGGAAAGGACAGAAACTTCCCTTTCCTTTCCTTCAGCAACTCTGCAAGCTAGGCAGCTGAATTTATTTTTGTTTTTTAAAATAAGAGCCTGGAACCCTCTGGAGGGGACATTGAAACAGACTGCTGGGCCCTTCCCAGAGTTCCTGATTCCACAAGCTGGGGGGAGGTCGGGGATTGGCTTCCGAATGCCCAGGTCTTGCTCTGGGGATGGGTCTAGGGCCCACCCTTTTAGAAGAACTGCTTTATAGAGTTTATCAGATAAATCCATCAACATTAAAACGATCAAACTAACCCTGACACGCCGTAATGGATGAGGGGAGGGAGAGCAGAGAGGATGGTCGTCAACCCTGCCCCACTTGTTGCCCTCACGTTGTGTGTGGCAGCTCCCCCACACCGGGCGCTCCGCCGGCCCTCTTGACGTGATCTCTTTTGGTCCTTATAACACTCCTAAGTGGTAGATACTTGTATTATTCCCATTTGAAATGGGAAAACTGAGGCACAGAGAGGTCAAGAAACCTGCCTAAAGTCACACAGCTGTAAGTTGCAGAGCCAGGATTCAAAGCTGGGGAACTGGCCCTAGCAGGGTGGAAGCAGGTTGTCAAAGCTCTCAGGAGCCCATTCCAGGGCGGCACACGTGAATTCTCGTGGGAGCTGGGGGGAGGAGCGGACCGAGGGCCCACGCTTCCCGGAGGCACCCAGAAGCGCCCTGTGTGAGTAAGTGAAACCCTCAGCCAGCCCACCCACTGGGTGGTGTCTGCGGTTTTCCTGTTTCAGTCACCGACACTAGCTCAGGCCAGTGTAATAGCGTTGATTGTCTTAGTAGATTGTAATTATTTATAATTAGCATTTCAATTCCTGTGAGGAGATTGCTTCTAAATTGCTTGAAAGTAGTCCTTGAGTGTCTTAAATTCCCTCAGCAGTTCTGTTTACTCTGTAATTTTTAGTAAGCTGCACATTGTACTAAGAAGTGTACATGAGGTGCATCAACCCCGTACCTGGGCAAGTGAGGGCAGAGTCCCGAACCTTCCAGCCCTGGTCATTGGGGTTTGCTGGGATGCTGAACTGTGGAGAGGGGAGTTTCCATTGGAGAGAGCACTTGGGGGTCTCTCCATGACCATGAGGTCACAGAGCGAGGATCACACAGAGTAGAACGATCCTGTGCCTCTGCCGGCCCCAGCCTGGGGCCCAAGCAGCTACTGGTCGCATCCTCGCCCTTCAGGGTGCTCCGTAAACACGTGCTCAGCCGAGAAATGAGGGAACCACTGGGGTGGGGAACATCGCCCACTGACCACAGTGCGGGGAAAGCAGACTGCCTGCGAAGCTGGTGGACAGAGCCATTCAACAGGGCAAGAGACAGAGGTTTGGAGAGGACAGAGTGTCACCGCATTGAGCTGCATGACAAAACACCACAAACCGGGAGACAAACACAGACAGCTCTGGAGGTTGGACATCCAAGATCAAGGTATGGGCAGGGTGGCCCCTCCTCAGGCCTCTCCTCCGTGTGTAGACGCTGTCTTCTCCCCGTGTCCTCACGTGGCCGAGCCTCTGTGTGAGTCTGTCCTGACTGCCTCTTATAAGGACACCTGTCATGTGGAATCAGGACCACCCCAGTGGCCTCCCTCTATCTCGGTCACCTCTGTAAAGGCCCCATCTCCAAATACAGCCACCTTTTGATGCACTAGGGGTCAGAGCTTCCACATTTGAATTTTGGGGACACCATTTGGGATTGGCTGAGTTGTGTTAACATGTTGTGTACCGCTCACGAGTTTTCGCGTTTCGTGCGCCATCTGTTAAGGACTGCTCACGAGTTTTCTCATTTTTCACGCGCCATCTGTTGTGGACCTTAGATGTCAACACACTGTCTTGTCCACATTGAATGAAGCGATCTCATTGGTGGAAACCGTGCAGGTCAATCTGCGAAAAACTATATAATTGCACGAACCCGTAAAGCATTGCAGTTACATTGTATTTTGGTCATTCGAATAGTCTTCGTCTTCAAGTTCCTGGCGCTTTTAGAAATGCCCCCTCTCAGCAAAAGGAAGGAAACCAATGAAACTGATAACACTTCCGGAAGTATTGAACGATAATTTATCAGATATTCCTAGTGAGATCGAAGATGCGGATGACTGTTTTGATGATTCCGGAGATGATTCTACTGATTCTACTGACCCTGAAATTATTAGACCTGTAAGGAAGCACAAGGTGGCGGTGCTTTCAAGTGATTACGACACTGACGAAGCTACTGATAATTATTGGTCTGAAATTGACACACCACCAGCTTACAAATGTTTGAAGGTCATGCTGGGGTCACTACATTTCCGTCTCAGTGTGACTCTGTACCCTCTGTGACCAACCTCTTTTTTGGTGATGAACTGTTTGAGATGTTGTGCAAAGAGCTGTCCAACTATCACGATCAAACCACAATGAAACGCAAAACACCATCTAGAACACTAAAGTGGTCTCCGGTTACACAGAAGGACAGCAAGAAATTCCTTGGCCTAATTATTCTGATGGGTCAAACAAGAAAAGACAGCTTGAAAGACTATTGGTCAACAGATCCTTTGATATGTACCCCTATATTTCCACAGACAATGAGTCGCCATAGATTTGAGCAAATGTGGACATTCTGGCATTTCAATGATAACACCAAAATGGACAGTCGCTCGGGGAGACTTTTCAAGATCCAACCTGTGCTGGATTATTTCCTGCATAAATTTTGAACAATATACAAACCAAAGCAACAGTTGTCTTTGGACGAGGGAATGATTCATGGAGAGGACGTTTAAAATTTCGCACGTACAACCCAGCGAAAATAACAAAATACACTACTTGTTCGGATGGTGCGAGAGTGACACCAGCTATATCTGCAATATGGAGGTACACACTGCTGAAGGAAGAAATTGCAAGAAACTGTTCTTTCAGTCCTTGGACCCCATTTTGGCATATGGCACCATATTTACCAGGATAATTATTACAATGCTACATCTACTGCTGAACTGCTGCTACAGTACAAAACTAGAGTCTGTGGGGCTATTAGGGAGAGTAGAGGTTTACCACCAAATTTGAAGATGAAAACATCAAGAATGAAGAAAGGTGACATAATATTTTCCAGAAAAGGCGATATTCTTCTCCTAGCATGGAAAGACAAGCAGGTTGTCCGAATGATATCAACGATCCATGACACTTCTGTCTCAATAACAGGAAAAAAAATAGAAAAACAGGAGAGAATATTGTAAAACCTACCTGCATCAAGGAATACAATGCCCACATGAAAGGCGTTGACCGTGCGGATCAATTCCTTTCGTGTTGTTCCATTCTAAGGAAAACGATGAAATGGACAAAAAAAGTAGTGCTGTACCTTGTAAACTGTGGACTTTTCAATTAATTTAGAGTGTACAACATCCTCAATCCACAAACAAAAATGGAGTATAAACAGTTTCTGCCATCGGTGGTGAGAGACTGGATAACGGATGACAATAATGAAGGTTTTCTGGAACCAGAGACAGATCTGTCCAGCCCTTCCCCTGGGGGTGCAAGGAGAGCACCTTGTAAAGATCCACCCAAAAGATTGTCAGGTGATGTGAAGCAGCGTGAACCTACGTGTATTCCAGCAAGTGGAAAGAAAAAATTTCCTACGAGAGCCTGCAGAGTTTGTGCTGCCCGTGGAAAAAGGAGCGAATCTAGATACTTATGTAAATTTTGTTTGGTCCCTCTTCATAGAGGAAGATGTTTTACGCAGTACCATACATTAAAAAAGTACTAGGAACTTTAATTGTTTAATTAGTTGTTTAATTGTTTTTGTAAATAAAAATGTTATAATTATTGAAAAACAACACCTAAAGTACATTATGATCTGTAGTTATGATGATTTAAATAATGTGCAGTTTGCCCAAAAACGTGCTGTCCCTGGCGTATGTCTTAGAGATTTCTATGCGGTACGCAGTGTGTCAGTTACAGCTGCAGGTGCGTTAGGGTCCCCATCTGCCACAGGAGGCGGAGGGAGCAGGATGGGGCAGAGCTGGGGGTGAACTGGACACAGGCCCCTCACGGCCTTGGCCAACCCCTCCGGGAGCTCTGGGTGGACACTGACCATGAGGGTGTCCCAAGATGGGCTGGCATGGCAGGGTTTCTCCCACTTGCTCAGTCCCCAGATATGGCATCACCTCTGGGGAGCAGCTCTCTCTGGCAAGGCTGACCCCCAGCAGCTGATGGCTGTCTGCTCTGGAGGCAGGAAGGAGGCCAGGGGCCGATACCCTCTTCCCCCTGCCTCTGAGGCGCAAGTTCTCTGTGTGTCCTATCTGAGGTGACCTAACCCAGCAGTCTAGACATAGCAGCCAGCAATGGACTGTACCCACATCCCTCATGTCCCCCCTGTCCCCTCCTGGCCTCACTTCCTTTTCCCTCCCTCCAGCTGCCCTGGGATGGGACCTGCCAGTTGAAGCATTGTGCTCAAACCTCCCTCAGCTTCCTCACTCTGGGACCCCAAGCCTGGACCGCCGACGTGAGGGGTTTCACCTGCCCCCATGCAGGGGCTTGCTGCAGGCTTCTGGGCATGGAGGGATCTAGCCAGCCCTCAGGAAGATGACTCCAGCCTCGGAGCATGGGCTGGACGTGGACGGGCTGAAGTGGAAGGTGCAGGGAGACCCAAGTGGCCATCGCAGAAACTGACACCAGAGTGACAGCAGCAGGAGGGCACAGAGGGGCAGGGGTGGGCCATGGTGTGGAGGGAGGCACCCTGTAACTCAGCATCTGGAACAGGACCCAGGACCACGTTCAGACCCACCTTGAGCTGGGCCGCTCAAGCCATCCCGGTGCCCGACACTTCCCGTGTGGATCAGTGCTGCATGTGCACCGGACGCCACCTTGAATTGACCTCCCTGTCCCCAGCCCCTGGCCGGCTGCACAGACCGCATGTGGTCACCGAGTGTGCACTCCGTGCCTCACACGCAGCATCGTCCTGGGTGGCAGCACTTCTGCCTGTAGCTGCTGAGGAAGGGGCCAATGTGGGCTGGAAGGGAGTCTGGGGCCCACTGTGTTCCACAGCAAGAGAAACCCCCCTAACTCCCGATCTTGTTATTTCTGATGCAAAACTGGAATAGACTTGTGGTAACTGAGTTCAGCAGGTTCTGGAAAGAGCACAGTGGGAAGTTCTCTACGTCGTGTTTCCACAGGATCGCAGCCCTCGCAGTCGCGACTCAAGCAGCCCCCGGTGGAGTCAGGAGGAACGAACACTTCTGGTTCTGTCTCTCTGAGATTTACAGGAAGGTAGCGCAGATGCCTGTAGCAGTTTGAAACATAGCAGCTCATCGCCGCCATAAAACAACGAAGGTGTTTATTCACGGAAACATTCGGCATTGGTTATATCTCCCCCGTGGATTTTGGAAGGAGAACGTGCTGAGGCCTGTCTGGGTTTGAGCTGGCAGGGAGGGTCATTTGCTGGGTATCAGTTATCTATAGCTGTGTGACAGACCACCATGAATCTTAGCACTTACAGCTTAAAATAACCATTTCTTTAGCACTTGATTTTTGGGGTCGGCAGTTAGTCTGGGCTCAGCTGGGCGGCTCTTCTGCTGATTTCGGCTGGGTTGCCAGCGCTGGGAGTCAGCTGGTGTCAGTGGCCTCACTCTTGAGACTGGTGGTTGGCTGGGTGACAGGTGACTTGCTGTATGCCTCTCAGCATCCACCAGCTGGCCGTTCATATGATGGGATCCCAGCTTGCAAAGAACAACAAGACAATAAGCCCTATCCATATGCAAGACCTTTTAAAGTCACTCCTTTAAAAAAAATCCATTTATTTGTTTTTTAATCATATATAACATAAATGTATCATTTTGGCCACTTTTAAGGGTACAGTTAGGTGGCTTCATTCAGAGCCATGTCTTCCATGACCTTTGCTGCAGTCCCATCAGCCAAAGCAAATTGCAAGAGCATCCCAGGGTCAAGGTCTTGAGGGAGAAGTCTGCCCCTTGATGGTAGGAGCTGAGCGTCATTGGGGCTACTTGTGCCTGCTCCCACGGGAGTGGGTGGGCCAGATGCTAAAGGCCACCTTGGAGGAAAATGGCACGAGGTGGCCCTCACTGTGTGGCTTGCACAATGAAGATGTCTGACAGGAGCGGGACGGCAGGGCCTGGGGCGTGGTGGGTGGATGATAGGCATTTAGATACAGGAACTCAGCCAGCACCAGAGGCATGACCCCTGGTCCACCATTCTGAGGAACAGGCCCAGCCAGGACGGTGGCCAGGGTGCCATCGACTGGCCTGGCACTTGGAAAGGCACTATAGCCTGTATGGGAGCAGACATTTTATAGACACTCGCTTGATGCCAGTTCTTCTTTTCTTTTTTTTTAATAAAGTGTTTTTAAAAGATTTTATTTATTTATTTTTAGAGAGAGGGGAATGGAAGGAGAGAGGGAGAGAAACGTCAGTCAGCCACCTCTCATAGGCCCCCAACTGGGGACCTGGCCCACAACTCAGGCGTGTGCCCTGACTGGGAATCGAACTAGCGACCTTTTGGTTTGCAGGCCACGCTCAATCCACTGAGCCACACCAGCCAGGGAAGTTCTTGAGTAATGGCAGTCAAAGGCCAGCGCATAGCCCAGGCATGTGCACGGTAATGGTGGAAGATGGGCAGGAGGCAGCCACTGAGCCGGTCCCGGCCGGAGCCCGGGAGGGGGTAGAGTGGGGGGTGAGTGTGTCCCCCAGGGCATCTGGTACATGCACAGGGGCCACAGGGGGATCTTAGAAATCCAAACCTCATCTTTGTCAGGGCAAAATGCCATTGAAACCACGACCCCTCCATCAGGCAGGTTATAAAACAGGACTGCCAGGCTTGCTGTCAGATGGCTTGACTCTCAGTGTGCACCTGCCTTTTGATTCACTGGGGTTCAATCATAGATTGGCTGGTGTTTGTGTGGCTCCCAGCAGGGGGCGTGCTCACAGTGACAAGGGTGCACGCCTGGGGCCTGCTGGACCCCAGGGAGGGAGCTGCCTCGGCCCACAGCACAGCCCATGGCCCACTCTCATTCCGAGTTTGGGGAGCCCACAGCCTTTCAGTATTACCTAAGGAATACATGTGCACTGCAAAAAGTAAAAATAAGAGAGGGAGAATACACATTATGGGCCAAGCTTTTGGGGGGCTGTGTCACCCCAAACGCACACGGTGAGGCCTGCACTTAGCAAATGTTGAGTGAGACGTGTTCTCTGGAACTGGTGAGGGCCCTCCAAAGCAGTAACTAAGGTGAAATGAGGTCATGGGGTGGGCCCTAATCAACATGACCGGTGTCCTTACAAGAAGAGGAGTTTGGGACACAGACACACACAAAGGGGAGATGGCCCTCTTCATGCCAAGGAGAGAGGCCTCAGGGAACCAGCCCTGCCCACAGCCCACACATGGCCTCAGACCTCTGGTCTGGGTGACTGTTGCCCGTTGTCAGGCTGCCCAGCCTGCGGCCCTAACAGACCAAGATGTGCAGTCGAGAGAGTGCTGCTCCCTGCAGACCCGCTGCCCCGAGGTCCCCAGGGATGCACTTGGCTGCACAGCCTTCCAGGGACCAGAGCCTGTTGGCATGGATGGTGGCTGGCAGTCACCTTGCAAGAGCCAGTGGCTGCTCAGGGGGGAGGTGGCGCCATCCTCATGGAGCGCCTGTGCTGGGGCCCTGGTGAGGTCACAGGCTAGCAGACAGTCCACGGGAAAACAAGCAGGCGAGGTCAGATAGACAGGATGCCAGAGGACATGGAAGGATGATGCTGGGGAGATTGAGGAGGGGGCGGGGCTAGAAGGTCCCTGGGGGTGGGGTGGGGCAGGTGAGAGACAGGACAGGGTTTCAGAGAAACCCGGAGCCTTTCCCTGTGCACACTCACCTGGTGTTCCCAGAGACCTTACAAGGCAGGGAGGGGGTTATCGCTCTGTGAACATGCAGTAAAACAGGCCCAGAACAGCAGGGCAACCAGCTTCTCCCCGGAGAACCCTGTCCCTGCCCCTGGACTGAACCGCCTGAGCCACAGTAAGTTCCAGGGTCCTCCTGGAATGACCATGCCCCCACCCCCACCACTCTGTGTCCGGAGGCAAAACCCCAATCCCTGACTTGCCCTGCGGAGAAAAGAGGAACCATGGATTTATTTTGCAACTATGAGGCTCAGTCTTCAGCCCGCCCGGATGCTAATGAATCGGGTTTGGTGGTTGGTTTGTGCTTGTTTTTCGGGGTAACAATGTGAACAGCGAGGTTAGGAAACCCGCCAGATGAGAACTGAAGCTGGAAGGAAAGACCCTGGTGGTCCCGTCTCCTAAGCGTCTGCGTGTGACACTGAGCCTGTTTCTAATGTCCTGGGGTGCTGGACGGACCAGTTTTGTCACCAGGGCCGGAGCAGTCCAAGGGAGCTTATCCACGCCTCTCTTTTTTTTCCAGAAACAACTCTTCTGTTGTTCTGAGCATTTGGAACTTACACATTTTATTTCTAGTCCAATCATGTCAGGCTCTAGTGCCTCTGTCTAAATCTCTATGCCCGAGGCATTCAATATCCCCTGCTCCCCTGAAAAGCCCTCGAGCCCCCCATCCCCTTTGTGCTAACTCACTGGGCTATTTGTTTTCTGGGAGCATATCCTTGATCCCACTAAGAACAATCCTGAGTAACTCCTCTTCCTATTTCTCAGGAATTAGACGGCCCTGTGGGCCCGTGGGTGGGGTCAGCCTTTTCCCACAGGCCTTAGCAGTACTGAAGCGGAACAGGTGGAGTTTTAGAAACAGCAAGTCCTTTTTTTTTTCAATCCTAGAGAACATTTGAAAAAAAAATTGTGCTAAGAAAAAAAACTACAGTTTTTGCTTGCTGGTGTGCATGCGTGTGTGAGGTGGGGTGGGCGTGGCAGGGAGAGAGACTGTCCTTTGAGGGTCACGTGTGCTGCGAGTCTCAGGCCCACAGCTCTGTGGACAAGAGCCTGCCCAGGGCAGCTGCTCCCACCTTTACAAGGAGCCTGGAGCACGTCAGTGATTGACAGACCCACGGCCTTCACGTCAGAGGAACGTGCAGGGATGGGGTGCAGTCCCAGGTCGGGGAGGGCTGTGTAACACCTGTGAGGGATACAGGGGGCAGGACTGGGTGGGCAAAGCCTCGGACGGGATGCAGCTGGCAGAGGCTCAGAGCACAGATTGCCTGTTAGGGGCGTCTGGCCCCAGCACCCTACCTACTCCGACCGGCTAGGGCTGACTGGAGGGGGGCCTCAGGCTGCACCCCACAGCCTTGTTCTGGCCCCCCTGTCACTGCCCCTCAGCCCGCCCTCTGGCCCAGCTGCCCTTGCTCTTGGGTGTCCCTGACTCTTCCATGGGACTCACTTAAAGGAATGCTGACGATGGCTCAGTGGCTCTGGGGAAGCAGGCCCTGTGCTCAGGTCACAGGTCCTCAGGCCCCACAACACGACAACCGCCTACAGCAGTGACTCTCTGCAGAGCGTGAGGGCACTGGCGCTGAATGACGCACCCGCCCTCACAGCCGGGCAAAGGCAGCCGGGTTCCAGCCCTGCATGCATGGCTTGCCCACGTGCTGTACACCTGCCCGCCATCTGTCCTCAGCAGGGCACTTGCTTCTCCTGCTCTTGTGACCTTGACTTTGACCTCCAGGCTGACCAGGCCAGGCTTCTCACCAGACCCCTTCTGCCCCACATACCTGTATTCTTAGCTGACAGAGCTGAAGGGTTTCTCAACAACGTGCTGTGTCACCTGAACAATTGCATGTATCATTGTTTTCCTATCTTGTGTTAATCAAAAGCATGTAATGTTTATCCATTTGAGATTAGTGTTCATGTGCCGGACTTTGAAATCTCCAGTAAGGTTATCTTTAGTTACGGTATATTTTTATATCTTGGGTAAATATAAAGTTCACTTTAGACTGTTAAAAATGCCTGAAGTAGTCTCAGGGTCATGGCTCTCTTGGCCTATTCTCAGGCATCAGAGAAGTACCAAATGGGAACTTCCTTGTTTTACAGAAAAGGAAACCAAAACCTGAAGGGATAATGACCTTGTCCAAGGTCACAGTTCAGCTGGAAGCTAGCTCTAAGTTCCCTGGGCAGTGGCAACAGCCTGATGTCTGTGCCCAGCTGCCCTAGGAAGTCTTCCCTGGGGTCATCCGCCAGCCTGTGTCCTCTCCCAGGACCCACCCAGAGCCACACCTCTGTGTCCCTGAAAGAGCCTTGGTGGGAAGGTTCTCCAATGAGGGTCTCAGAACTGGAAGAGCTCCTCTGGGCTCGGGGGTAAGCAGCTGTCTGCCATTTGACATTGGAATCGCCTCTGGGGCTCTGGTTTCTGACCTGTGAAATGGAAGCCCAGCACGCTGCTCTAAGTGGACCAGGTGTCCCTCCCCCAGGACTCAGCTCACACTCATGGTGGCACTTAAGTGCCACTGTCCTTCTCATTCACGGCAGATTCCCCTCACTCTATAAATCTGTGTCACCAAAACTCTAGGCAAGAATTGTCTTTTCCCCATTTTAACTTAGGCAACTGGGGGCCCGAGTTTCTCTCCTAATAAGAAAGCATCAGTCAGTACTGGGGTCAGGAGAAGCTCTGGCCCTATGGGCTGAGTCATGGGGCTCTGCTTCCCACTGTCTTCTGTTGGGAAAGCTAGGCAGCTTTGCTGTGCCTCAGTTTCCACAACTGTAAAATGGATGCCTACAGTCTCTACCCAAGGCCTTGTTCATAAGTAGCCGAAATGCCTGCATATAGTAGGTTCTCAACACACCTGGGCGATGACCACGTTCCCGTCAGTCCGAGCACCGAGGGGCTCAGCCAGCGGCTGAGGGCTGGTTGGTGGACTTCCAAGTTCCGCTGAAATGTGTACTTTTGTTCCTGTGTTCAGAGGCGCTGTTCCAGAGGCCAGTTCCTGCTGAGGTCGGGGATGAGTGGTCACAGATTCTGAGTGGAGATCGGCTCGTACTGATGGCCCTTTACATGGCTGAGACCAGTGCAATGTCTTGTTGTTTTTTTTTTGCTAGTGTAAAAGCTCCAAGTAGCTGTAAAGAGGCCATCAAATGTCTAAGTGATGATGTGCTTTTTAATTAGCTCTTAACAAGTAATTATTAAAATGTGTGCATGCGATGAACTTGACCTGATATCTCCACCTCGAACAGTCAAGGTTTCCTTCCCTCTGCCCAGGCAGACACACGTGGGGGGCGGGGTTCACCCTTTCTGAAATTTGCACGTGCGAACGCATGTCCTGCTTTTGACGCAGGAACCGGGTCACGGTGCACCCACCGCTCCACTTCTCTTTGGCTTTAACTTAAGTCTTGGAGGTTATGTAACAGCATGTCTAGGGTGGCTGCACTGAATGTACTTGGTGTTTTAAATGAAAAATCTTGCTCAGTGACTGTTCTGGAGTGTGTTTAACCAGGTCTCTGCCGGTTGTTTTAGGGTTCCTGTCATGCTGTGCTGTCAGAATGTTCCCCTGCACACACCCGCAGGTGCTGGTGGGATTCATCTTCAGGGTGGATGACTGGAAGTGGCTGTGCAGGGTCTGAGGTTTTACAAACATTCAGTTTCCATGAACACTACAAACCTTGGCTTTTTATTTCAACAATAAGGGGCTTGTGAGTAGAGCAGGTGCATGTACACTTATTTCAGTCTAGGTGTTTTGTGAAATAATTCGAGGAGGCTTCAAATCAGGCACAGCCAGCGGTAAGGCGCCTGGTGTTTTTAAACAGCTCCCAAATGAAACTTGTTCAAGCTCAGGAGGAACAGGTGGACCTGAGGCCCTGAGCAGGCGTCAGGTCATGTCCAGCTATCAGGGAAAGCCGAATGGAGATGACCCTCTGCAGTGGCCGTCAGTTGGCAAGGCAGCCTCGGGACAGTCCTGTTAGCTGCTCCCTCTGCCCAGTCACAGGCCAGGCGCCCTGCTGGGAGGCAGCAACCTCCCCCCACCCCCATCCCTTGGCCAGGCCAGGAGAGGAAAGGGGTCAGTGACCACAGGCAAGCGGCTGGGCTAGCGAGGCCAATTCAGGGCCATCGCCACCCCTCCCCCCAGTTGGGGAACTTCCTCCAGGGTCAAAAACCAATACAACGTTGCAAGCCGGTGTCAACTATAAGTCAGAGGACACCGCACACACGTGGGTCTGAAACTCGATCCTCCAGCGGAGCCGAGGCTCCGGGACGCTCCCCACCGGGCCACCACCCGCGCGGTGAACCTCAGACCGCCGCCCCGATCGGGAGGGGGCCCATGCCCGGAAACACCCCCGGTGCCCTCGGGCGGTTTCCCCAGGGCGGCAGGGGCCGGCGAGGAGGGGGCGCGGGGCCCACGTCTGCGCGGCCCCTCCCGCCGCGCGGTGCCCCCGGCCCTGCCAGGTAACGCGCCTGTGCCCGCGCCGGCTCGCGCCCCTGCGCCGCTCCTCAGGCCCCTCCACGGACCCCGCTACCCCGCACCCCACGCGGCCCCGCGCCCGGGTCCGTCGTCCCTCCGCCCGCGTGTCCGTTACAGGGCCCGGCAGGTCCCGGCCCGCGCCCGCCCTGCCCCCACCCCACGCCGGGCCCCTCGCCCCGCACGTTCCCCGCCCCGCGTGCCCCCCCGCGTCCCGGGCGTGAGTCCCCCGCGTGTCTCCGGTTCCCCCCGCCGCGTGTCCCCCGCCCCGCGCGCCGGCGGAACTGTGGGAGCAGCGCGCACAGGAAGTGCCGGGGCGACGCGGCCGAGGGCGGAGGGCGGCGGGCCGGGCGGGGGGATGGGGGCCGGGGGCGGCGGGCGCCGCACTCGCTGAGGCCCGACGCAGGGCCGGGCGCCCGGGGCCGGAGCGCAGGCCGGAGCGGCCCGGAGGCAGCGCCGGGGCCACGCGCGCGACGAGCAGGTGAGCGGCGCGGCGGCTGCGGAGGTGGGGTCCCCGCTGGGCCGCCGGGGGTCGCCGCCTCCCGCCCCGGCCCCGCCGCAGTGGGCCGGCTGCGCGCCGCCGGGCGTGGGGGCCGCGGGGGGACGGGGCCGAGGGGTCCGCGGCCCGGGTCCCTCCCCGGGGCCTTGCCCAGCAGAGAGGCCCGGGCCACGTTCCCACCTGCCGGCCGCGGCCGCTGCACGGAGCGCGCTGGGCCCGGGGAGGGGGCACCCCCGGAGGGCCTGGCGGCCGGTCAGAGGGCGCGCCACCCCCTCCCCTCCCCTCCCCCCGGACTTCGAGGGGTGGAGGCTCTGCTCCGTCGCGGATGCCACGCGCCCCCTTCCCGTGTGGGGGAAGCTGGTGACCCGGGACCCGCGGGGTGTACCCCTCCTCCCCGGCCCAGCACGCGGCGCCCCGGGTTGGCTTCATTCACTCTTTGCGGGCCGGCGGGGGGAGGGCCGCAGGTGTGCTGCGAGGGAGGGGCGCGCTGAGTTTCCGTTTGGACCCAAAGGCTGACTGTGAATTTCCAGGGTTCCAGTCAGGTGATGGGTCCATAATCCCAGAGCCCTGGGGAGGGAGCCACCCCCACCTCAGGGCCACCCAGAGCACCTGGGAGCCTTTGAGCCCCAGATCCCCAGGACAAGAGGATCATTGATGCCACCTTGAAAAATTGTAGTTTTTTTTTTAACTTTGAGAGAACTTCAAAGAAATAGGAAAAATGCTTTTTTAATAAATGGCTTCCCAGGCCTTTTTTAAAAAGCATAATGTTAAGTCTTGTCTAAGAATACTTGAGTGTCTTTTCATAGGAAATATGACTTATGAGAAGGAAAAATGAGGGCTGTTGGCCTTGAGACAGGCTGGAATGAGAAGTGGCCACCGACATGAAAAGTGAAAATCATCTCTGAGAGGGCCCAGGTCCGTGGGGGTGGGCAGGGGGGCTGGTGCTGATGGGCCGAGTGGTTACCTCGAACCCAGAAGGTCCCCTGCGGGTTCAGGCACTGGCCTGCAGGCTGGCCATGTGCCTTTGGGGCTGCTCATCAACGTTCTTCCTTTAAAAGCTCCCTAAGAGGTCTTGGTCAGGTCCTGGACATCCTCTAATTTGATCACTTGCTTTCTGTTCCCTGCCCCCTGTTTTGTCCCTGCCTTTCTCCCCACCCCCCACCCCAAAGTTTCAATTAGCCTGTACCTTCACTTCTGTATCCATTTTTCGGTGACTCTCGGGAATTGTCTTGATTACATTGTTTTAAAAAGAAGCTACATGTGATTGACATTCAGCATGCACAGGGCCTCTCCTTGGCCTTGGAAGGTGGAGGCGCCTTGGCGTTTTGAGCCAAACTTCAAGTGCTTGGCTGGGACCCCTGTTCACCCCACTCACTGGGACCCTACCTGGGCATCTCTGCCAGGTAGTCTGCATCTCAGCAGTAGCCTACAGTGTTTGCAGGAGCAGGGCCCAAGTCAGCACTGTGGATGGTGCGGGTGGACTCAGGAGGGGTCCTTGAATTGCAGAGTCCTGGTTCCAGAAGCTGCTGTGGGAGGTTGGGGGGGGGGGCTGCTGCCACTGCCCATGGGCTGGCCCGCTCGCTGGCAGGGATCCTCTGTGTCTGCTCCCACTGACATGCCAGGCCTGTGGAGGTAAACTGGAAACTGTTTTATTTTGGAAGTTAGTGAAGAGCATCCACCGAAGTGACCATTTTCACTCTTCCTTCCCCGTTAACTGGCAGGGGTCCTGATGCACTGGGTTAGCCCCTGGCATGGGCTACCTCTGATCACACTTTGATCTGGTGCAGAGTGGTCTGTGAAAACAGGGAGGGCCAGCTACCTGCTGGAGGTTGCAGACCAGCGGGGCGAGAATTCAAACAGCCGCACGGGCTCTCCTGCTCTCAGACCCATCTGTCTGCTGGGAGTCGGCAACCTTTGTCTCTGGCTGTGTCAGGGTAGGAGGGGAACGTGGAAGTCCTTACAAACAAGGGGGATGGAAAACACGTGTTTGAGAAGAGCCAGAGGTCTCTCTGGGGTTTTGACAGGGAGGGTCTGGGTGATTTGTGCAGTCACGTTTGACCCGGAAACACACACCTTCCATCGGCCTTCAGCACGACTTAACAGGAGACTGGGGAGGGGGCTGGCCCTTCCTGGTCGCAGTTAGCCCCTCGCCACTGTCAGAGCGCACCTGTGGCAAAGCGGTGGCTTCTGCTCCCATCCTTCACCCTCCGGCCTTGTCAGAAACTCGGTGTTTAACCGGCACGAGCTGTGGCTGATTGATGCTGAGGGAGCAGAGCATCGGGCACATTGGTTCCGTTTGTTTTCCTTTCGAGCAGTATGTGTAGCCGAGGTCTTTATTGCTCGGTCTTCTCATTAAGAAAATTTATAGTGCAGTAAATTTTGTGAGACGGTTGCTGAGAAATTTATGGGTTTTACTTTGGTGAATTATTCTTTGGTCAACCAGAGAATGCTTGAAGTTTTAAATGGGTTGTTTCCGATTGTAAAGCGGAATGATTGTGACTGATCTGTCATTCCTCAAACCACTTAACGATCATTTGAAAATCAACCCTAAATTACTAATTTTAAAATGCTGCATTTTAGGCAAACGCATTAGTGGTTCATCCTCTGACAGCCTTTCATCTAGTTTCTTAGGAGAATTCTCCGTGTTCGATTGTCTTTATCAAGCAAGGCGCAGGAGCCCGAACACTGATAACCTTGAAAGCCGTCCTTGTGTTTATCTGCAGGTGGGAGTGGAGGGGAAAGTTGGCCAAATGCTCACCGCAGGGCCCAAGTCTCCGAGTGGCCCTGTGCCCTGCGGTGACCCTGGCCATGTGTTTTCCCTGGGAGCCAGAAGGGTTGCAGAGACATGTTAGAGGCTAGTGTCACCAAGCTGAAAGAAACATGCGTCCTTGCACACGTGACAGGCGGAGTTCTTCCTGGCCCAGTGCTTTGCATCATAGAGGACTAAAAGCCGAAGCTGGGTGCCCCTGCTGGAGCAGCGTGGCTGCAGCGAGAGGCCTGTCCCCAGGCGACTCGGGCAGTGATGCATCATTCATGTGTGGCGTCTGGATTCCACCCCCCACCCCCCTCTGCCCCAAGAGCGCGGGTGATGGAATCAGTCATAAAGAACGGCAGTGATGGCTTCTAGCACAAGTGGCAGTAAAAGCGGCTGCCAGGAAGGCCCTTGCCCAGACCTGTGGCTCCCAGTGACCCGCTCCCCGCGGTCGCCAACCAGGCAGGGGGCTGGGCTCCGGAGCACCAGAGGTGGCGGCTTTCTCTCATCACGTGGTTTGCTGACCTGAAAGCTGTCCAAGTACATGCTGCCAGGAAACGTGTCCCCTCCTGCGTCATTTAGGCTTTGTGTGTTGTGTTCCTAACATCAGCTGTAATTCTTGCAACTGGCAGGCATTTTATGTGCTTATTTTGCTGCTTAATTTCAAAACAGCCCTGTAAGGACGGTGGTGTTGCCCCATTACACAGATGAAAAACTGAGGTGGGTGAGCTGGCCAGGGTCACTTAGGGAACGAGCGGTGAAGTTGGGTTGCAGACAGAGGTCTGATTGAATCCAGATCTCCCTGATGCTCGTAAAGCTCAGTGTATGAAAAACCTGCATTTCAGAAACAGAGACTGAGCAACCGGCTTCACACCAGTGTTCATTGACAAACGTCTCACTTGCAGAGGGCTGTGCTTGGTGGGAGGAGTCAGGAACGCTGGTCTGGGATGATGCAAACAGACATGCGCCAGACGTTGCGGCGGGAAGAGTAGAAATTCACTGCATGCAAATTCATTGTGCTCAGCTTTTCATTTAGGTAGGAGGTAGGGCGAAAACGAAGAACTGTCCATTGACAGAAGAAATCGCTGATGATTGTGTGAACCTCTCCATTGATTGATTTTTAATCTAGACTGTTGCCCTAGTCTGATCGGAGTGATTGATTGAATGAATGGAGGAATGTAGCTTTGATAAGAAAGATGCACATAATCCTTGTGTTCAGAGAGAAGTCACTCAATAAGTAGACCTTGAAAAATGCAGTCCAATAGCAGCAATTTCTGCCAAATTTCCTTATGCAAAGGCTGCCTCAGTGTCAGTTCTTCAGGAGGCAGATGTCAAGGCGAGGAGGGGCAGGAAGTTTGAGGAGTCCACTGTGGAGCCTGAAGGGAGAGGGCAGGGGGGCCCTTGGACCGCCATGCTGCTCTGACCCCTTGAGGGGACCAGGAAGGGTGGAGGCCTGGGGAGGGGCCTTGGCCCCGACACAGCCCACACCAGGAGCCCCAAGTCCCTCAGGCCCAGCCCTGCATGGCCCCTGTCCGAGCTCCCTGTGGGGGATCCTGGAGGCTAGAGGCTCCCCTCCCACCGTGTGGCTGGTCCTCTCAGTGGGGTCTGAGTGACAGAGCTCTGTGGTTTCCTCGGAGACAAGGTTTAGTGACTCGGTAATCCACAAAAATGGAAGGGCACAGTGGAAAGAGTCTCAGCTGTTAACAATCGCTGACCTTGGCGATGTTTGGTTGGGCTTTAGGGTTAGGGCAGGTCTCCTTAGGCTGACACTCAGGCCCCTTCCTGCGCTGTGTGAGTGTCCCGGTGAAAGAAGGTACTTCCAGACAGGTGACGGAGATCGGCACACACATGTCACCGTGTAAACATTGTTCGCAGTTTTCTAAACCGAGGCCTGTGCTTCCATAACTGAAGTGCTGGAAGGTTTGGGGGCCAGCGCACCAGTAGCCTGCAGGTCAGTTCTAGCTGCAGACGAGCGCGGCGCCATCCTGGAGCCGTGCCTGCTTCATCTCTTTCCCTTCTGCCCTCATGTTTCAGAGAGTCACTGCGTGTAACGGTTTGTTTTTTGGTGAACGAAGCTGCATGTGAAAGTTGTAAATGCAGATCCTGACAGGGGCTGGGCAGGAAGGTAAGCCAGTGACATGGGAAAGACGGCCATCTGGATGTGAGAGGTGACGGAGCGCCTCTCCTCGGGCCCGCTGCCTGACCCCAGCCCCGACGCCCAGCCAACCCGACCAGGCGGGTGCAGGACCAGAGCTAACGGGTCTTTGGTCCTGCTGTGACAAGCGGGAAATCTGGATTTTTATATGCAATTATTTTTAACAGACCGTGCAGGCAAATCAAAAATGTTCCTGCTTGAATCCAGCCTGTAGGCCTCTATTTTTACAACCTGTGATCTCAAATATTTGCTTCATTTTTTGAAACAAAGTAACCGAGCTAATTGATGAGGACAAAACAGGCACGTTCCAAATACATGCAAGAAACGCAGGAAACAAATAACAGAAGCCTGTGCCTTTAGCTGCAGATGAAGACCAAAGAGTTGTCTATCCCCGTCACGCTTGGCAGCTGGAAACAGGATGGGTTTCTGGGGTGACAGGTGGAGGAGAGGCTGGTCAAGAGTGTGTCGGTCGGGAAACAAGGGGGCGCCAGGTTTCTAGGAGCACAGGAGGCGCTCCTGAGATGGGTGTGAACAAGTGTGCAGAAGGCGTCTGTTCCTTCAGCGGCCGGCGCTCCTGGTCTTGGTTGGTTTCGGTTCCCGTCTGTTGGTGCCCGTGGAGCGTCCTGTGCAGGGTCCTCTTGCCCGCTCCTAGTGGAGCACCGGGCAGTAGTGCGGACACGCTAGAACTCATGTGGTGGTGCCGGGCTGTTTCCTGGATGCCTGTCCCAAGCTGCACAGCCCCCCACGGTGTGTAAGGTGGGCCCACGGGGTCTTCAGCACCCGCTGTTGTCATTGATTTTTGCCAATAGAATGAATGCAAACATTGTATCTTAATTGTGGCTTTGTTTCCTCCTCGATGACGGTGATGTGGAGCGTCTGCTTTTAGTTGTGGGTCATACATGTTTCCTCCTCTGTGGCTCCTTCCCCCTCTCTCCCACTGGGCAGTGTCTCTTTCGTATGCATTCCTTGCACATAGTTCTATTTGACATGCCTCCTCACACAGTTGTGATGGTAACCCTGTGTTGTGATGTGTGCATCACGTGCCTTTTCCCAGGTGTGTCTAATTTTTTTTTTACTTTATTCTGATGAATAGAAATTTATAATTTAATGTAGAGTTAAATCTTTCCTTGATGGGTAATGCCTTCTGAGTGTTGCTAAGAAGTTCTTCCCAACCCTGGGGTCTCCTGTATTTTCTTGTAGAAGCTTTAAAGTTTGCTTTCCGCACTGACGTCCGTATGCCCCTGGAGTTGACTGTGTGTGATAGAAGTGGGGAGCGTGGCCCTCTCCTGTCCCCACACCAGTCCTCAGTTAATGGATCCCTTCTCCCTGCTGACCCGTGGTGTCCAGGCCCCCTCCACCTGGTTGTCTGTCCCACTTGCTCAGCTCTCCACGTGCCCTGCTGTCTGGACATCCTTCCCTGGGTCTCCAGGGCCTGGCTCTTCTTGCTCTTTGCTTTTCTGCGTAAGTGTCAAAATGAGCTTGTCAGGCTTCATGAAAAACTGTGTCAGCATTTTGATTGAAATGGCATTGACTTGGTAGATCTGTTTGGGGGAATTTTTCATCCTTACGGTCTTCAGCCACCCTGCAGTAAACAGGATGGCACGAGTCTCCATCAGTGACGGTCTTCAGTGACTTGCAGTTAGGCTCTGTGATAGGCCACACACCGCCTTGGACTCTACGGTGAGGTTCTTCCCAGGCACCCTTATCGTTTTTGTTGCTTTTGTAAGTGGTATCTTTCAAGTTTATTTTTATTTATTTATTTATTTTCGGAGAGAAGGGAAGTGAGGAAGAAAGGGAGAGAAACATCAAACATCAGTGTATGGTTGCCTCTTGTGCGCCCCCCCCTCCCCCGCCACCCACGGTGGGGACCTGGCCCACAACGCAGGCATGTGCCCTGACTGGGAATTGAACCCCCAGCACTCAGTGCACTGAGCCACACCAGCCAGGGCTAAAGTTTATTTTTAATGAAAAACTTTTCCAACTCCTTGTTGGTGTGGTACAGGAAGGCACTTGATTTCGGGTATCGATTTTATAGCCAGTCACCTTACCAGTCTCTGTTTCTTATCATCAGTTTGTGCATTTCTGGGATTTTCTGCACAGACATCCGTATCATCTGGGAACGGTGGTGCCTCTGTTTCATCCTTGTGCCTTTAACGTCCTTCCTTCCCATTTTACTGCCTGGCCTTTAGGACGAAGCTGAGCGGAAGCATGACAGGGCATTCTGGCCTTGTTCCCTTGTCGTGCTGCTGTGAACGCAGGTGTTTGGTTCTGAATTGTCCCATTGCTCCTCCCTGGACTGGAGGCAGATGGATGGAAAGAAACATAAAGAGACTAAAGATTTACCTCCATTGTTCGCCAAGGACATGCCAAAATACAGCCACGGGAGGTGCTGGCCTGCCCTCCAAGGGTGGCTGGAGGGTTAGCCTGCCTTGGCCCAGCGCTTAAGAGACGTGGCGGCTGCATCTGCAGAAGAGGCCATCTCGTGAGCAGGCCTGAGTAGGAGCGCGCATCAGGACCCAGGGAGCGCGCATCAGGACCAGGGTGGGGTGGCCAGTGCTGCTCTTTCCAGTGGTGTGTCCTGGAGAAGAGCAGCGTGGTCCATGAGGGCTGTCCGGAAAAAGCCCAGCCATTGTTGATACAATGGGAACGGTTTGCGCAGCATCAATGTAACCTGGTGGCCAAGGAGAGTGGACTGGAGTGCACATGTGTCAACAATGATGACTTCACTGTACTAGTCAGTGGGGGTGGTAGACGCTGTTGAGTGAGCTTGTGTACTGTGTGGCTGTCACATTCAAAATGACTGAGTGAGCAGAGCAACAGATCTGCATCAAACTTTGTGTTCAGCTTGAACATTCCTCTGTGAAAACTATTTGGATGATTCAGAAGGCTGCAGCTATGGGCAACCGGTGATTGGCAGGTTCATCACAACAACATGTCTGCTCATGCATGACTTCTAGTGCAGAGTTTTTCGGTGAAACATCAAATCACCCAGGTGACTCAGCCTCCCTGAAGCCCATATTTGGTGCCCTGTGACTTCTGGCTTTTCCCAAAACTAAAATCACCTTTGAAAGGGAAGAGATATTAGACCATTGATGAGATTCAGGAAAATATGACGGGGCAAATGATGACACTTAGGAGAACCGTGTGAGGTCCCAAGGTGCCTACTTTGAAGGGGACTGAGACATCATTGTTCTGTGTACAGTGTTTCTTGTATCTTGTATCTGCTTCAGTAAATGTCTCTATTTTTCATAGTACATGGCTGGATACCTTCAGGACAGACCTCATGTACACACAATGGAATATCATTTCAAGTAAAATTCACACGGGGGGAAAGAGACACAGTAGCTGTGACCACAGGCAGCAGATGTTCACGGGGCTTACAGGTGTGCCGCGCAAAGGGCATGAGGCAGAGATGTGCGGACCGCCTGGTCCGTGGAGATGAAGCACAGAAGCAGGCGGAACCAGGGTGTCCTGCCCAGGGTTGGGGGTGTGCCCAGGGGGACACTGGGGATGGGAAGGGGGCACGCCAGGCCTTCTAGGGGCACTGGGAGCACCGTCTCTCCGGATCCAGGAGTCGGCTCCTCGGGCGTTTGGTCTGTGAAAAGTTTGAGCTATGCACTTAGGGTGTGGGCACTTTTCTCCGTGTACGTTATACAGAAAGTCTTGAAAAAAGAGTTGAAGAGACAGTGACAGACGCAGCAGACAGGCAGCAACCCAGCATTTGCGTCGATAACTGTGCGAACCACACACGTAATCAGGGACCCAGACAGTGTGGCCAACACCGACTGAGGCCACCGCCTCGGGGAGCTGCGCTCGGGCGGAAGAACTGACTGGGTGCAGACGGGCCCTGCGCCACCTGGGATGGTGACCCAGATAGACAGACCCCTCCTGGCCAATGTGGGCAGCCGAGAGGTGGTCACCCCTCAAGGAAAGAAGAGCAGGTGGCCGGTGACTCTCCCGCAGGACGTCAAACACCCGTCACACTCGCAAGGGCCTCAGGAAAGAAAGCAGGGCCGCAGACTTTGTGTCCGGCTGGCTGTCCTCCGGTGCCCACCAGAGTTCAGGGAGTGGTTGGTATAGGTCCCTCTGGGGACCGTCTAAAGGGGGAATGCCAGTCCACCACGAGATGACAGTGAGTCCGGCGACGTGCCGGTGGTAGTGACAGGCAGCAGGGCTTCACTGCTGAGCACAGGTGCCAGGGAGGTGGCCAGTGGCTGTGAAGGTGGCAGGTGCTGTCCAGTGGGCACGAGTGATGTGGGTGGGAGGGGACCGGAGAGTGGGGAGTCGAAGGGGCCTGGCCGTGTGGCTGGGAGTCGGGGCAGGCAGACCAGGCTGCAGCCACTAGTGTGTCGGGGCTCCTGAGAGGGAAAGCGAAAGTCGCAGCCTTTTAAAGCCTCGTCTTGGAGGTGAACTTCCGTTCCCTGTGCCGTGCTCTTGTCCTTAGAGGCCAGTCGGGGGTTGCACGAAGGTGTGACCCGGGGGTGTCACCTCCCAGCTGCCGCCCGTGCTGTCCCTCTGGTTAAACCAGCCAGCCCCTGCGCCCAACAGTAAGTTCCCCTTTTCACTCCTCGAGTGGCTTTTGCCTCTTTTCCCGGAACGGCCCCAGCAGAGGCTTGTCTGCTGTGTGTCTGGGCTGAGCCCTCTGCAGCTCCCTCGTCTCTCTGGTCTGTGTCATTGATTTCTGCTTCCGCTGCCTTATTGCTTGTCATGCTCCTCAAGTTTATCTTGTTGTTCTCTTTCTGGGTTATTGAATCGAAAGCTTAACTTCTTTTTTATTGTCCCCGAGCATAGCTCCTTTGTTGTCAGACTGTGTTTTTATCCTACGCCTTTAAGGCTGTGCCTGTCCTTGGTTCTGCTGAACTGGAGGGTGGGGGGGGTCTGTGCATTTCCACGTGGAGCGATTCCGTTCCTTAGTTCTCAGCATTTAGAGCTTTCTGATGTTATTCTTCTGTGACCCATGAGGACGGTACAAGACATTTTTATTTTCTAAGTGAGTGGGGATCTTAGTTAATTTTTAACTCCAGCTGCCTCGTGGGCGCAGGCCACCGTCTGTGTGGCCCTGACTGTTTTGGAGACTTGACCCACATCCCATCGCCGTGCCCTGGCTTCTTCCTGGTGCTGCCAGGGAGTCGGCTGTCAGTCCCTCCTGGGTGGGTGGTTTGCTTCCTCTCTGGCTGCTCTGATGGTTTCTTTACCCCCGGTGTTCTTCCATCTTACTGTGGCGTCTTGAGTGGATTTCTTTTATTTGTTTGTTTTTTATTCTCACCTGAGCACATTTTTAACAGTTGCTTTTAGAGAGAGAAGAAGGGAACGAGGAAGGGCGAGAGAGAAACATCGATGCGAGAAAGAAGCATCGCTTGGTTGTTGCCCCGTACACGCACAGACCGGGAATCGGTGCCCCGACCAGGGATAGGGCCTGCAACCTAGGAACGTGCCCTGACTGGGAGCTGCACCCTCAGCCTTCAGTTACAGGACAGCACTCCAGCCAGCTGGCCCGCACGGGTGCTGGCTAGGGTGGGCTTATTTGTCTTGCTTTGGATTCAGTACGCTTCCTAAGGAAAAAGTGTGTGTCTCTCAGCAGTTCTGGGAAACTTCCAGCCGCTGTTTTGCTGACTTCTGCTCCTACCTTTCACCTCCCTCCAAGCCGCTCAAACTTTTGTCTGTGTGCTTTAGTCATTTTTTTTTGCTGCATTCCTGGTAATTTCTTCACTTTCTTTTCCAGGTTTCCAGCCCTATCTTCATCTCTTTCTAAGCTGGTATTTAACCTGCTCATTCAGCTTTTCATTTCAATGGTTATATTTTTCATTCTTGAAAGTTCTCTTTGGTTCTTTCCAAATCTGCTTTTTTCTTCTGCTTCATGTTCTTTTCTTTGCATGCATCTAAGGCCCCTCTTTTATCTCTAATTGTACTTACTTTATACTCTGCAACTGACGGCACCAGAACAGTAACACCAAATGTAATACCAAGGTCTGAATTTCTACAGCGTTCATTCCATTGCTTGTCCTGCTGCCCGTCACTCCCTGGAGCTAGTCTCCCACGCGCTCTGTAACTTCGGGTGGCAGACTGTAAATCTGGGTGACCTCTGTGTGCAGGTTCCCGCGGGGCTCGTGGAGCAGTCTCCCTGGAGAGGCTGGACTTGTGCGAGGAGCCCAGGAGTGGGACTGAGCTGCAGCCACTTGAGGTGCATTTTCTGGACTCACAAAGGGGACTTCTAAAGATGCAACTGACAAGCAGGAGAGTGACTCCAAAATAAAACCCCGAGACTGAAGAAATTGCTAGTGGTGGGGTGAACCTACACAGCTCTGGATGAATGAAGCCACAGTGAAAGCCGAAGGGGTGTCATAGCTTTAGGCCTCAATGACCTAAAGGCCTAAAGTGACTGACTAACTTGGGGGAAAATATCCTGGCCTGAAACTGCCGGGTGTGGAAGACAAATGTGAAGCCCGGGCCTTCGAAGCTGGGAAGACCCTCGCGCGCCCGGGACATCAGTACCAACTACTTCAACCGGTTTGGGACACAATTGCAAAGTGTGTCTCAGATTTTGTCCTCAATGACCCTAACTCTCTGCTGGCTTCTCTCCCATCCGCAATGACAGGTGGTGTCTGCCGTCTGAGAACAGGCAGATGGCATCACATCTGGAGGGTTTCCTTCAGGTGACTTTTCTGTTGTGGCTGGAAAACTGCTCCATGCATGCACAGTGTGGCACAGAGCGGCAACAAAGAGCATGGCTTTTGAAAAGGAGGTCACTAGTGATGAGTCAAAGAGCATGATGTTGGGGTGACATCCTAGTACGTCAGATTTCAAGACTGGAAAGTAAATGTGAAGGAAGTGACGACTAGGCACCTAAACGGTGTTACTCTCGGGACCCCGTCTGTCCAAGATTGTCGTGGTCTTGCTGGGGGCCTCCCATCCCCCCTTGTTATTCGATTTCCTGCAGGGTGGTGGTCCCAACTCTGCCTCCCCGCTCGGTTCTGACTCCTAAACCCCAGGCCGGCAAACTCCAGGGCACCTTTCCTCACGCCAGGCCCCCTGGTCACAGCAGGTGCTTTCCTGCCCTTCCCACTGGTATCCCCGAGCCTTCCTCTGGTCTTCCTGTCTCCTGCAGCGAAGTCACTGTCCACTGGAATCTAAGTCAGACCCCTGGGGCCCGCCCGCCCGCGACCCCCTTTCCTCTGTGTCCCCCACCTCTGCCCCATCCATGCACAGGCTGAACCTCGCTGATCCCACCTCCCACGTCATGTACTTAAACCCCGCCCCCTGGTCCCCACACAGGCCACACTTGGTGGCTTCAGTCCCTGCTAAAGGCCTCTGTGCCCCAGTTCCGGTCCCATCAGTGTATCCCCTGTGGTGAATCTGAAGTTATATTTCAGTAGCCCAGATTTGGTCCCTGCCACCCCCGGCTCTAATCCCCTGGGTTGACCACCCATAGACGCCCTCCTCTTCCTCACGCGCCACGCTCCCACCACAGCTGGGCTTCAGGCTTCTCCCCTGAGCCGTGTCTGCCCTGGACCTTGGCATGTCTTTCTCCGAACATTTTTTCCCCCTTTGCTGAGCGAATTCCTGCTCATCCTCCAACTCTCCTGTCTCCTTTTTGGGAGGCATTTTCCTATCCTGAGTGTGAGTGAGGATGCTCACACACGCGCACACGCACACACACACATGCTGTTTAACACAGAGATGCACTCACTTCTTGCATGCTCTCTTTGTGACTCGCTTTCTTCAGTTCACGGTGCACAGCTGAGCCTTGCCACTTGCGCTTGTCCTTGGGTGAAGGCCGTGAGGGCTGCACTTGACTCCGTGTCTGGCGGTCGGTGTGTGCAGCCAGCCCTGCTGATGGGTGCTGAGGCTCTCTCCCTCCCTGTTACTGACAGGGTGGCCATCCCTGTCCGGTGCGGCTCTGGTCAGCCTCCCGAGGGCAGTTCTGCAGGTGTACCGCTGGGCAGAGGGTCTGTGCGTTTAGAAGACTCTAGACCCGTGTTGCCAACTTACTCTCTGAAAGGCTCACACTGTTTCCACTCACCCCAGTGGCACTGGAAAGAGTGACACTCTTGTAGGTGCTTGATACTTTTTTCATTTCTGTTGACTTTCTCATCTTTGAATCCCACACGCTAAGATGTCATGTTGCTACATCTCACTGGGAAATGCGATGGTGGCATAATCGATTCTGTTAAGGCCAGCTGTGCAAATAGATGGCAGGTGGCTGATCTCTCCCCTGTGGAGGTGCTGGGGTGCACCATAGGCTTGAGGCCAAGGTCACGGGGGACAGTGGCTCCGGCAGGTGATTTCCCTCCTCCAGGTCGTGGCCACTGCTCCTTTTCTGATTGTTCCCTGGCGCCTGTGAGGCTGGGAAAGGTCACATGTGAAAGTGCCCTGTGAAGAGGTGTGCACACACGACACACCTCATGCGTGTCAGAGGCGGGATGGAGAAGGGACGTCACACGTGGTGGTGTGTGGTGAGTCCCAGCCGGCCTGCCCCCGGGACGACAGCACTTGGGGAAGAAAGTGGCTCAGATTGGCAAGTGCTGTGGTGGGAAGGGCGCAAGCGCAAAGCAAGGGCTGTCTCCGCACAGGTGGCCGGGAGCCTGTGGACACTGACAAGGGTCACACTTGCCTCTCATGCTGGTGTGGGCCCTCCTATTCTCCCCTTGGGTGCAGACAAAGAGGACCGTGGGTTTTGTCCACCCCTAACGCTGTTTGTTCTGGAGGAAGCACGGGGGCATTACCGCCGAGCATCTCGCTGCGTCTGGTGCGGCTCTGGAACGTGTTGGTGGCGGCCGGTATGTGGGCATTAGCTGTGCCACCCGCCGGCACCCGCACTGGGTGTCGGCCTGTCTGCGCCGTGCCGTGCTCTGTCTCTGTGCCAGCTTTGGATTGTCTCATCGCTGAATCATTTCATGGCTCAGCATATCTGAGAGTGACATCTCTCCTTCCCATCAAAGCCAGCAGTCTGAGAGTGGCTGCGGTTACTAGGTATTGAGTTCACTTTGTGGCGGTTGCGTGACTGATTGGCGGGAACAGGTAAGGCTCCTTGTCCCTCTGGTCTCATGTCCTTTACTCTGGGTGTGAGGTCTGTGTCTGGAAGACACAGGGCTGTATCCCCGGAACAAAGCTGCACTCGGGACTGTGCAGGGTGTGACTTCATGTCCAGGCTCCTGGTGAGGCGGGCCTGTCTCGCTTTGCTGTCGGGAGGCTGATGGGCTCAGACGGGGCAACCGCTCCTTCTCAGCCACTTTGTTTATTGCCATCTGCCTGCGGCAGGGGGGGGGGGGCACATATATGTCCATGGCCTCTTGAAAATTAGTTTTAAAATGTGCCATCACATTTAGGGTAGGACAGGTTTATTTGACAACAATGACTTTGCCAGTCACTCTTTGTGTTCCTACTCACACACATCCGCTGAATCATGACACAGGTCATAGGTAGAGAGAGGCCCCCGGTGTCCCCCAAGCACAGCATGGAGTTGGCAGCGGCCCCCCTGAGCGTTCCAGATAAGCTTTGTTTGACGCAGTGTTTAACCGACACTTGTGACAAGTCGTGTGTTAACTGCGTGTGGCATGTTACCTGGCCAGTGGTTTGATGACAGAGATGACCCTTCCTAATGGGGGGGGGGTTGCTCGGGCATGGGAGAGAGAGAGACAGGCTAGGCTGATAGAGACAGAGAGGATATAAATGAGAGGGAGGCTTCCTATAAATAAGAGCGTGTTTTAGGGAAAGAAGAAAAATGGACAGGAAGTGAAGGTGATTACAATAGTTTGTACTTGGCCGTTCGTCGGTCATTTGTACGTACTTCTAGGAAGGGTTCGGTTTCTTCTTCCAAAGTTTACAGAAAAAATAGAAAATTGGAAGTATTGAATAATGTTGTCATTGTTTATTTTGTAACTTGTTATTATATTGTATTTCCAGGAATGGGTTAGCTTCTCTTTGTAAAAAAGTATTAAGAAATATGAAAACATAAATTATTGAATTCCCCTGCCCACCATCTAGTGGAAGAACTAACCACTGTAGAATCATTTGAGGCCAGAGAGGGTTGAAACTAGCAACTTCTAAAATTCTTAACTTGTAAATGGAAAAGGGAGGTGGGAGGGGAATAACTGACAGGAGGTGAGGGGTGTCATGCCTGAGCTGCGCCGTCCCTCGGGGGTGGGGCTGGGGGTGGGGGTAGGGGGTGGGGGGGCTGCGCTTGCTGCTCTGGGTTAGAGGCGCCGACACTGGCACATGCACACACACACGATGTCGAGGGACATGGAAGGGTGCAAGACATCTGAACATGCCTCTGTACCGGGGGTGTTGGAATGAAGGTGCTCTGGGTGTGCTGGGTTAGTTACATGTGGTTAAACCATCTCTGCCTGTCTCTTTTCACTTACTCACGTGGCCACTAGAAACCTGGAAGGTGCAGTCGCACCTGCGTTTGTGACGGCACCTGCGCCCCCCGCACCTCGCTGTCGCGGTTCTGAGTGTCCTCGTCAGGGAGGCACTCTGTGACCTTGGGCACGTCCCCCACCTTCTCACCACTCTTACCCAACACTGTGCTAGGAAAGTAAGACAAGGAATAAGGAATAAGAGGCATGCACAGTGGAAAAGAGAAGTGAAGTTGTCTCTGTCACAGGTGTAGGAAACCCTAAGGAATCTGCAGTAAGCTGCTGGAACTGATAGGTGAGTTTAGTGAGTTTCCAGGATACAGGTCAGTATGGCAGAACCAATCTGATTTCTGTACACTAGCACCGGACAGTTAAAGTCTAATAAAATACCATTTGTAATAGCAGAGAAAATGTGAAGTTCTTAGGAATAAATACAACCAAAAAGCTGTGCCGAGAGGAATTAAAGAAGACCACTGGAAACGGGGAGCTCCACTACGTTAATGAACCAGGAGACCCGATGCTGCCGACATGTCAGTTCTACCAAAACCGACCTGGAGGTGCAGTGCAGTCCCATCACAACCCTGACACGTTTTTTGAAAAAGAAACTTACATGCTTATTCTAAAATTTGCATGGAAATCTAAAGACCTAGAATAGCCGGAATAATCTTGAAGAGACAGACAAAAGACGACCTGGTTTTCAGACTTCATTGCTTCCGTAGTCTGGACGTGGAAAAGGGCAGCCTGGACGGGATGATTCCAGGGCAAACCCACGCGTTTATGGTCAGTCGGCTCCCAACAGAAGTGCCAGCCTCATTCAGCGAGGAAGTGCTAGTGTTTTCCACAAGTGGTGCCGGGATTATCGGACACTGATATGCAAAAGCAATGAACTTTGTCCTACTTCTTCCCATGCCACAACAATGATCCCAGGATAGGTCACAGACCTAAACGTGAAGGCTAAACCTGGAAGATTTATAGAAGAACGATGTGGTATACACATGCAGTGGAACATGATTCACCTTAAAAACAAAAATGCTTACAGCAGGGATGAGCCTGGAGGACACCAGGGTGAGTGAAATACACAAGTCACAAAAGGTCAAACACTGTGACCCTACGTGTGCGAGGTGCCCGGAGGAGCCAGGCTCACAGAGGCGGAACGTGGGTGGTGGGTGCCCAGCGCTGGGTGCGGGTGGGGAGGGAGTGTTTGTGGGGACAGGGTTTCAGTCTGGGAGGATGAGAAAGTTCTGGGGACAGGGACGGTGGTGACGGGGCTCAACAGTGTGAATGTGCTGAATGCCACTGAGCTGCGCACTTAGACATGGTTAAAACGGTGAATTTTATGTATATTTTACCACAATTTTAAACAAACAAGAACAAGGACTAAATGTGGCCGGTGACTTGGGGTTTTGTTTTGTGGATCACAAGCTAAGGCTAGGCTGCAGGGAGGGCTGGCGGTCCGGAGGGGGCGGCTTCCTAAGCTTTGGGAGGGAGCGAGAATGCAAATGAGGCCGTGGCGCTGCTGTCCCAGGAAGGGCAGAGCCTGGCTTCCAGACGTCAGAGGCCTGGGGGCTGTTCTGTTCCGCCTGCTCTCCGTGCACGGCATGGCCGGAGGAGCCCACCCTCAGCTGCTCCCAGAGCCTGCGGGGAGGTTGAAGTTTCTCTGCCGCTCTCCCTGGGGTGCGCTCATTTGTGAACCATCTGTGGGGCCTCCTTGCCAGGCAGTGGCAGGTAACCACTCAGCAAGGCCCTGTCTGGGCCATGTCCCTGGTGTTTGCTGAAGGCAGTGGAATGCTCAGTTCATGGGGAAGCAGACTTCATTTGTGACTGTCAGTTTCCCTGGCGTGCAGGGGTGTGGTCACCGTGTGTCTTCCTGCGTGAGCACACGTGTCTGTCTTTTACTTCCAGCTCTCCAAGGTGGAACCCTCTGAGGACAATTGCTGCCGCTGGCCGTGTGACCCAGGGCCTCGGTGAGTTGGGGAAGGAGGCGTCTGACCTCGAGTGGCATGTGTGTGCATGTGTGTACACATGTGGGCATGTGTGTTTATGTTCCCTGGAGCAGTCCTGGGGTGGGTCCTGCCCCATGACATGGGCCTGGCTCTTGCTGGCAGACACAGAAGTCCATCTGCCTTGAGAGCCAGGCTCACCGAGCTAGCTTTAGTGACACTGAGACCTTGTGGGGCACAGCTGGGCCTTAGCGCATGTTGGCTGATTTTCTTAAAGGGGTATATACTTTGAAGTTTTCTTACAACCAAAAGATATTTATTGATCGGTTCCCATTTGTCCAAAATCCAAATGAAAAAGTTCAGTTATATGGCCTCCCCTTCTGTTCTTTTCTGGAGGGATGCGCTGAGGGGCCAGGCTGAAGATGCTGCTGGGTCCCAGGGTGTCCACAGGGACACAGCAGTGGGTGTTGCCCCAGCAGAGCTGGACGTGGCTTTTGTTAGCAGATCCCGAAGTCCGAGAGTCTCTTTGAGAAGGAAATAGCTGTCCAGTTTAGCTGTCTAAGGATGACGTGTGACCCAAGGTCTGTGCATGTCTGCCAGGAGCTGGGCCCAGCCAGCCACGGGGCGGTCAGCTCCTGTAGGGCTCTCCCCCAGGAGCCCTGTGGTAGCCAGCAGCTCTGGTGAGAGCCCTGAATCGGGGACGGGAATGGGAACACCTAGTTTGTCAGACCCGAGGGCTCTGTCCATAGGCCTGTCTCGCAGAGTGGCCCCCAGTCACCCCAGCCCCCTCTCCTGTCCTCTGAGTCCTGGCTCGGGGTAGTCCGGTCCCTCCTTTTAGGCTCCGTGCCGACCACCTCCCCCCGCACCCACACTCATTCTCAGCGTCTGTTACTGTTGGGTAAGCGGGCGACACTCACTCACTCACTCACTCACTCACTCATTAATCACGCCTTGACCAGATGGCCTCCTGCCACTTGCTCTTTGGGCCTGGTGTCATCTCGCTTTTAAAGTGCCCTCTGTGAAGAGCGGGTCCCAGCCGCTGTGTCTGGATGCCTGCACCTTTAACTCACAGTTGCCCGTCCTCAGGCGGGCGATGTAAGCTCCTGTGTGGCAGTCACAACACGCCGCGTGCTCGTAGCTGCCATTGGGCGAAAAGAAACAACTTTCAGGGTTCGAGTAGGGCTGCTGCAACCATGGCACGGTGTCACACTTTATTTATGGTCGTGACTTGGTTAAAACAGTGCTGATGAAATGCATGAACTGAGGCTGCAGCACTGCCTTAGTCTTCAAATTAAAGTCCCTTTGTCGAGCCTCGCTGTAGAATTAAGTGTTTTCTCACGCAGGCCTCCTCGGTGACTCTTAACAGAAATGCCATGTAAGCGGCAGTTCCCAGTGCTCTGAGCTCTCATCTCCAGCTTCTGAATCAGAAGTGTATTTGCTTTGTTTGCTCATTATTGATTTAATAGACAGCTTAGTGGTTTCGACTGTTAAATTGTTGCAAGCTGCTGCTGTGTGCAAAAGAAGTCACAGTTACATTGTGTCCTCGGGCTGAGCTCTCAGTGCCTTCCTTTCTTTTCCTGTCTTATCACCTGGCAATGGCTGGAGAATGCCTGCGGCTGAGAGGATTCTCTCATGGCTGCCAGGGGTGCTGGAGCCCAAGGCACCGCCTGCCGTGCTGCAGGGGTTGTGGGTGCCACCCGTGTGTAATCTGTGAGGCACATTGTGTCGTGCACAGCAGGAATGAGCCTGCCACCACGGTTTGTTTCTGTGGGAGAGTGGCCTAGGGTCACTAAGTCATGGGCGGGACACTTCCCAGAAAGATGGAATTTGGGGAGATTGGAGATGGAAATCAGTCTGGTTTCCCTGGTTTTAGGGGATGGAACCCTCATTATTCTGTAACAGTTGAGGGCTGGGAAGAAGGAGGAAAAAAAAGGAATGGCAAGTTGGAGGCCTTGTGCTTTTTAGAGATAGTAATGGTCATGGGACGATCCCCAGATCAAATTTATAGCCAGCATCCGGGGAAATGAACTGACATCCATACAACGGACCACCTTCAGCTATACGTACACAACTTACTTCTTTGTGGAGGCAGGAAGGAGACAGCAAAACCGCCCAGCAGGCCCCCCCACCCCCTGCCCAAGCTATTAATCATCGATGCTGAACTAGAGCCAAACTCTCATTTATGGCTTGAACTGGTGCCACTCGAAAGATGTCCCAATGTCTAGTGAAATCCGAACAGGTGGACAACTTAGTCATCAGCTAAGTGGAAATGAAAAGCCATCGGAATGGCTAAAATGAAGGGAACAGACAGCAGGGAGTTTGTGCACTGTGGTGGCTATAACTGGGTCCAGTCGCTTCGGAAAGCCATGATGATGATGATGATGATGATGATGATGCAGCAGCAGCAGCAGCCAGGGGGCTCTGGGTGGAGCACTTTCAGAATCCTTCATCGTTCAGTTCTCTTCCCATCTTTGTGGAACAGATCTGATTCTCTGTGTTTTTCTGATGAGGACATAGGCTCAGGATAAGCATTTCACCTGTGCTTACAGCCCGCAGGGCCACTCTGGGCTTCAGAGCCCCTCCGCTCTGCCCCGAGGCGGGGGGCATCCATCCTGTCCCTGCCGGATCCTGGTGCCCTCGTAGACACTGTGCCTGCCCGCCTACCAGCAGGGAGCAGCTGCTACCCCGGGGTGGGAGGACCTCAGCCGGGCAGAGCTCGTCTGTGGCCTCATGGGGGCCCTGGGACCTGGGTGTTCCTGGGACTCCGCTCGGCGTGGCCTCGGGCGGCCAGCGTGCATAGTCCCTGTGCTCGTGGCCCCTTCACTGGCAAATGATGGGATAGGTCATTGCTCCTGTGTCACTGTTACTACAATTTCAGCTCACACTTGTTTTCCACGAATTTTTCTTACCAGGCTTAAGATGACTATGAGGTTTTCCTTAGTCTTAGGTACTAACATTGGAACGGGGCCTGCCCTGTGCTTATTTACCACCAGCTCCTCTCCCCTGTCTCTGCCCGGTTCAGGAGCCTGCTTCCCACCATCCTGGCTGGCTTAAAAAAAGCAAACAATCTTTTCAGTGTTCAGGACAATGGGTTAAGCTGTCATAACTGCCGTCCAGGCAGAAAGGGTGGGCTTAGTCAGCAAGCAGGGTAATTTCTTTCTTAATGTTTACATTTTAATTATAAAAGTGATAAGTGCTTGTAAAAGTTAAATGCAGAACCAAATTTAATAAATAATCCAAATTTTGCTCTCTGGTTCATCCCAGAGTCCACTCTCTCCTGGTTTGTGGTTTAACCCTCCAGAGCCTGTAAAAACTCACCTAGGGAGACACACACAGAGCTTCCAAACATGCATTTACGTCATAACGCCCATCTGGGCAACTTGATGTCACGCGTCTGGAAGACTTTGTAATCGATCCACCTCATTTTTTATGTGTGTCCTGAAGAGCACAGGTGGCTGTTGCCTGTCTGCACACACACGTGTTGTCAGACACGCCCGGGCAATAGTGTCAGAGCACGTTCTCTGACGGTCACTTTATGAGGGCCAGGGTGTATTTCCAAGACCAGGATGTGTGTGTGGCTTTGCAGGGTGGTGAAGCTGGCACACTTGTTCCCCTACTGACGGGCTGGCTGACATCTTGGTGACAGTGTCTGGGAAGAGGGTGACGATGGCCCTGGTGGCGCTTCGGGGTCAGTCAGTGCCCCCTGTCCCAGACACTCCACCCCTGGATGGCAGACTTTGCCTCCTGCTGCATGGAACCCAATGTCCCTTTCTGTCCCTGGCCAGTGCTGTTGGTGAGTTGGCAGGGGTGCCAAACTCTTTTCGGGGACAGTGACCTTGACCAGGGTCCTTTCTCAGGGACGAGCGTGTGTTTTCTGGAACATTCCACACCGTGTTTTCCTGGAACCCACAAAAAGTACTGTGTGCGTGCAAGTCCACATGCCTTTTGTTGTCTGGGTCACGAGCGCTCATGGGCAGAGCCGCCCTCGTCCACGCATCTATTACACAGGCTCAGCAGAGGTCCCCACCTCAGGGCGCCGGCTTGTCTCATAGACACCCTGTGCCTGGCAGCTCCTTGTCTCTTGGGGACTGGAACTAAAAGCTGAAGCACGCCTCTAGAGCGGCCATGCCTGGGAGTGCCAGAACCTCAGGTGCTGTCGGGTTGGCTTTGCGCCAAGGGGTTCTAGTCAGACCAGGACGGTGGAGAAGGGCACCGGGGGCCACGTCACAGGCAGCCCGAGTTGTCTTAGCTGCCCTCTTGACTCGGCTCTCGGCGTTGTCTGAGCTTTCTGCCACTCGCTTCCACGTGAACTGAAACAAGGAGGTGAGTCCATGGGCCACCAAGGCCGAGCCAGGAGGGGTGGTCCAGCCCCAGCCGTAGAAGGAGGGAGCCAAGCAGCCTGGCACACGAGTAAATGTCACGCATCTGTGGGCCCTTCTCATTTTTAGTGCCACGCGGCTCTCTTCCCTGTCCCTCCAAAGTAAACATCTGTCCAGGAAGTTGCCGGCAGACCTGGAGGAGGGCAGGCGGCCACTGTGGGTGGAGCGATGTCCACAAGCCACCCACAGCCTCATGTAGCTCCCCGCTTCCTGAAACGCCCTTGAGAACTTGGGTTCCCTGTGTCGACATCACGCCATCTGCGAATGACCGAGCCCTTGGTCCTTGTTTCTCTCGTTCTTCGCTTGTCCTGCCACGGAGGCCACAGTAACTCTCGATGCTGAGATGGGAGCCTCAAGGATGATGTCGTCCATTGTGGACGGGCTGGCCTCCCTTGTCGGCCTTTCCTGAGTCCGGTGAAGTAGGCTGGTTTTCTTCTTTTCTCTCTTATTGTCAATAATTAAATTAACTGGTTTTCTGCAGTAAACTGCTTCTGTGTCCTGGTGTAAACCTAATTCAGCCATCATTCATTCTTTAACTGCGCAGCTGGTTGGCCTGCTCACATGCGTGTGCTGCTCACGTGCGTGTGCTGCGAGGTTCCGCCTGTGTTCTTGCCCGCACGGCTCGGTCATGGGCACTTTGTGTTGCTCCTGCTGCTTCCCGGAATGCCTCCAGTGTTCCTCCTTCAGGAAATGCTGACTCAGGGCTGGACATTGTCACCTCCTGGGTGAGTCCATAGTGGGTGTGTCACCATCAGGGGACACATATAATGAGCGTATATAATCTTTTAAATTGCCTCTACTTTGTGGAGTGTTTTTTTAAAAATCAGGAAGTGGTGTTGGATTTTGTTAAATTACCTGACCAGCATTCTTTTTAAAGAAATACAATGAATTTTATTAATAGGTTTTTTCCCCTGTAAAACCATCCTTGTATTCCTGGAACAGTGTGTTTGTTGTCTTTCGAATGTGCTGCTAGATTTACAGGCACTTTTGTATTTGTGCTCATGAGTGGAGAGCAGTGATGCTTGACCCTTCGGTCTTTTCACACTCTCAGAAAATTGTCGAGGACCCCAGGGAGCTTTTGGTTTTGTTATATCTGTTGTGGTTCTTGGCTGGGGGACGCTTGGCAGTGCCAGGAGGTGGTTTTGGTTGATACAGCTGGTGGCGGTCGTGGTAGTGGGGGGGGATGCTCCTGGCCTCCACCGGTGGAAGCTGGGAAGCTGCAGCACATCCCACGGAGCACAGGACGGCCCCCATCACAGTGTCCAGTCCAGAGTGTCAGCAGTGCCATGGTGGAGGGCCCCTGCTGTTGATGTATGTACTATTTTAGAAAGTAACACTGAGAACGTTTAGAAATATCTAAGAATGCACTTAAACTAGCAGCAGTAGCTCTTTTCCATCTTTTCTGGGGTGAAGAGTCCTGAGCAGCAAAGGCTGACAGCAGCGATGGCCTGTGCGAGGTGGAGCAGGAAGTCCTACACGGGAAGCAGTGCAAGCGCAGGATGTGTCGGGAGACGGTGGAGCTGCGGATCAGCTTGAAGAACTGTGGCCTCCGCAGGACAGACGCTTCTCAGGCATCGTCAGGCTTAAATCCACTCCCCACCCCAAGTTCTCCAGTGTGTTCTGCAGGACCAGCTGCGCTGTGACGAGGTCAAGGGCGTGGACGTCCCCCACGTGGACATCGAGGCGCTGAAGAAACTCAGCAAGAATGAGAAGCTGGCCAGGAAGCAGGATGCCTTTCTGGCTTCAGAGCCTCTGATCAAGCAGATGCCCTGATGCTGGGCCCAGGCCTAAATGGGGCTGGCAAGGTCCCTTCCTTGCTGACCCGCAGTGGGGACTTGGTGACGGAAGTTGAAGTGAAACCCGCAGTCAAGTTCCAGCTGAAGAAGGCGCAGTGTCTGGCGGTGGCTGTGGGCCCCGTGAGGATGACAGAGGATGAGCTTGTGCACAACATTCTCTTAGCCGTCCGTTTCCTGGTGTCACTGCGCAAAGGGAACTGGAAGAACGTCCAGGCTTACACATCGTGAGCCCCTGCACCCGCACAGCGGTGCAGCTGAGCAAACTGTACCGCCACCACTAAAAAACAAAGCAAAAATAAAAAACCAGCAATAAGTCCATTACATCATAACATAAGTAACATTTTTATAAAGGACACCACGTTTTTCAAAACTGGAAAAAACCCAGTGAAGACAGTGGCACCGTTGAGTGTTTTGCAGTGTGATCCGTCTGTTTAAGATCCGACCTGATGGGAGGCAGCTGGATGGCCTGCTTCTGCGTTGGCCGAGGTGGCTGAAGCAGCCTCTGCTTCACCCAGCACACGCTCAGGAAGCGGGGGGGACTCCCGTCACGCGCGAGGACCAGGGATTAGCCGAGGCTCCTCTGCATTCACCCTCACGCTGTGAATTTAATGTCGCCCTTGCTCTGTAAAAGGCGTTTGGAAGTTTTCCTTCTTTGCCTATGTTCTGGAAGAGGTTCAATAGTGTGAAGATAATCCGTTCTTGTAGAATTGGCACAGTTCTCTCGTGAAGTTGCTTGGATTTGGTCTCTTAAATTAGATATGACAGATACCTCTTTTAATTCTATAAAAATAGGTGTTTTTAGACTTTCTGTCTTTCCTGTGTTCATTTTCTTTGTGAATTTTTTCCCTCCTAGTAAAGTATCCACTTCATCTAGATTTTCAAATTTATTTACATACAGATGTGCAGTCATTTCCATGATTTAAAAAAGTATTTTCTTTTGATGGTTATTCCTTCGTAGGCACTTTATTCCCTTTTGTCTTGATTAGTTTCTTTATTAACGTAGGTGACTTATCTCTTATTGTTTTTTTTAAAGAAACCATCTATTACAAATGTGTTTATTAGTTAGAGTGCTTTTTTCTAGTTTATTATATTTTGCTTCTCCTTTTATTCCTTCAGTTACTTTTTAATTTTATTCTTTTGGTATTGGAGGCTCAACTCTCTTACTTTCGTGCTTTCATTCCTAAAGATTTAAGGTACTGACTGTGGTAAACTTTCCTCTGAGCACTGCTGCAGTTTTCTAGAAATTCTGCAGGTCCGGTTTCCCCTGCCCTGGAGAAGAGCGGAGAATGTTTACATCTTAGGGAGGGAATACTAGCTCTGTTTTGATGGCGCTGTGGATTTCTAGGTGATACTGTTTGTGTTATACTCACTGTTTAGACTTTGTTAAATTTCTTTGTTGCTTAGTATACGGACACTGTTTGTGAGTGTTTCCACGAGCGACTGGGAGAGAAGGCTCCTTCCAGGCTGGTGCAGGCCGGAGGTGCTTCTCCTGGGCCCCCCGAGTGGATCTTGCTGCCACCGCCTTCCGTGGAGCCCTTCCCGCTCCTGACCCCTGACCTTTTTCCGATGGAGACACAGCGATGTCTCTTACGGTCATCATGCTATGATTCAGGTCATCATGCTGTGATTCGTTTCTGTGGCTTCCTTGTTGACTCTGCCTAGTGAAATGTGCTGCTGGGTTACTTAACACCCAAATGTGAAATCATTATACTTCTTTAAGGGTTTTAGTTCTAGTGTTATAACTATTCCTGCTTCGTCTCATTTAGTGGTACTTGGCCTGATATTTTATTCTCCGACATCAGGCATTTGAACCCTCTTTTTATTTGCATTTCCCCAATATAATGTCTATTCATTATTTTCAACCCTGCTGACTTGCTGTGGTCAGGGTGCTTCTCTGGTGCCTCGCCCACAGGGTTCTGTTCTGTAAAGTAGTTCCCGTTTTCAGTGGGGGATCTTCACCAGTTTGAGCCCATCAGTACGGCCCACGTGTTCGACTGGTGCTGTTGGTATTTGTGTGTTTGGGGGTCGCAGATAAAATGTGTGCCCGTTCACGAGCGTGCTGACGGCTCCTCGCCTTCCCGGTGGCTGTGTTCTGTGCTGTGCTGTGTCCTGGCGTGGCTGGCCTGCTGGCTGGGGAAGCGTGCGTTTTGTGTTAGCGCTTACCTGCTCCGGCCTGACCTGGGCGTCTTCCTGTCAGATCCTTCGTTCCCCCCTTTTGGAAAACGTCTGTTGTTTCTGTGCTAAGAACAACAGTCAAATGCCCTGTCCCTTCCGCTCCCGGCGCATTGCCTTTCTGAGCACCTGCTCTCACACCTCCTGTGCACCGGAGCTTTTCTTGCCCACCTTGTCAGCTGCTCTGCTGTCATTTTCCCGCCGGTGCCTAGGAAGTGGCAGTGAGTCCCTGTGTCCCACCTTCCTCCTGGCCTGCCCCCTGTGCTGGTTGTCAGAGTGTGGGGCGCTCAGTGCTCTCTGCTCAGGCCTCTTCCTCCAGGTAAACACATCACAGCTTGTCCCTGGGCCTTGGCACCTCAGGTGTGTCCCCAGCTCTGTCGTGGGCAGAGGTGTGGACTGCTAGCAAGTGGAGACCCTTGTCGCTGTGTCCCAGCCCTGTGCATCTCCCCGAGACCTCTCTCGCCCTCAAGTCGATTTTACCGTCTCATTTTTCTTGTCCAGCATTTTTTTGTAGGTGTTTGTATGTATTTGCCTTTGATTTAGTTCCCGTCCCTCTGGGACGTGCCGTGTTACTTTTGTTTGTGTCTTGTAAATCCAGCAGGTGGCGGGTTTCAGCTGCGGTTCACACTTCTGTGGTTGCTGATGTGGCTGGGCTTCCACCGGGTCGTCATCGTTGGCATCCAGCGTCCCTTTCATTTGTGCTTCTGTCCTCTCTTGAATTTCACCTGTCAAATCTGCTCACCTGTTTCCGCCGTTGGGGGCACCCTCACACCACAGGGAGGCGTGGTGGACCCAGCTGGGGCGCCGCTGTCTCTGCTTTCCTCCCAAATGGTATGAAGCCTGAGAGCTCCGACTGTGGTCCCCCAGTGTTTCCAAACCCACATTTCCTGGGCACAGCTATGGTGTGGCAGGCCCAGGGGCACAGGTCCAGTCCGTGCTGACAGCTGCCGTCACCCACACCCCGGAGTGTGGGGACCCTTCCTGAGGCAGCTTCCGGACTGGCCTGCAGGTGTGCTGCGGACACTCTGGTCTGTGTGTGTGTGTGTCTCCCTGGGTGAGGGTGCAACTTGGGGGGAAGGGGCAGTGAGCTGCTGCTGTTGTCCCAGCTCAGGTGACCCTAAGAACTTGATGAGATACTGGGTTTTCTCAAAGTGCTGAACAACTTTGGAACACTTCGGTTACCAGGTGCCTTTGATAAGTTCTCAGTGAATAATAAAACGAGGGCTTGAGGGCCATCCTTTGTTAATTAGTAATTAGCTCCACGCTGCTGACTCTCTGAGCTGACTTGTCCAGGGGGAGTGTTCGTCACTTCTTGTTGAGACTCTGACCTTGTGGTCAGGGAGCCAGGTCCAGGGTGGGGAGTGTGGGCGTGTCCTCCCCAGAGGATCCTCGGTGAGTGCCAGGAGGCCAATGGTAGGTACAGTGCCGGGCATCTTTTTGCTGGATTCCCTGCATCTTGATGCTGTTTCTGTGAAGGGTTAACAAATACTGGATAGATTTTCATGAGAATCCAGGCTTCTTTATTTGGGGCAAATGCTGTCTACTGAAGAAGATTCCCTTTTGGAAGTTACAATTCTTAACCCCGCGATCTAGGCGAGGAGCGGACACGTGTGGTGAGGGGAGAGGTTGAGAGTGTTGGTACCAGGAGGATGTGCAGGGACGTTAGACACTCACGTGTGGATTCGGGCATGTTTTCCGTGGTGTAGGTACTGAAGGTTGTGCGTGTGGAAAAAACGCCGTAACTAGCGACACTTGTTTAGAAGTCACATTGCTCATAAAGAAGCGTGCATGCAAGGCTCTGGAGACCCAGATAGCTGCTAAGACAGACAGAGGTGAAGACATTTCTGTGGTTGCTGGAAAGTTCCGTTCACCTTTGGTTTGGCACCTCAGGGTCCAGGCGGTTTGCTGGCCGGGACTTGGACTTGCCGAGGCTCCTGCCGGGCGGCACCCGGGGGCGGGGCCCCAGGCGGTGGGGTGTCCACTGCCACCTTCGTGTTGCCGGGCAGCGTAGACCTTGTTAGATAATTGCTTACTCTAGTCGAGGGCCCACTGTGTGCCAGCAGCCCGCTTGGTGCTGGGGGTAGAGACGACCGACCATTAGACCTCGGTGCCTGTGGAGGGAGGTGACGCAAACTACTGTGAAACGTGTGCGCAGTCCCGCGTGACGTCCTGCTTTCAGCCCATTTGTGCTTCATGGGTTTCTAGAGCCCTGGGGGCTACATTTTAGTGGGAGCAGGGAAAGCGAGGTGACAATAGTAAACAAATAAACACACGAGAAAAGCCAGACGACCCTGCCAGGAGGGATCTAACGGGTGTGACAGTGTGATGGGCAGTGTGGGTGCTGACGCAGAGCAGATGACCCCTCCCAGGGGGTGGCAGGGAGCAAGTGCTCCCGGCAGGAGCAAGGTTGGCAGGCAGACAGCAGGCAGGCAGGCGCCATGAGGCCGGTGGAGGGCCAGGGAGGGCAGACAGCAGGCCCAGCAGGCCAGGGCGCCGGCTTAGCAGACAGGCGGGGATGGCTCTTGTTCTTGGTTCAGTTGGGGCCACCAGGGCAGAGACCTGGCCACGGACGACCCTCAATGGGCGGAGAGAGCCCTGGCTTTACCATGGATCGCAGGGGACAAGAGTGGAAGTCTGGAGAGGCGGTGCGGCTGGTGGAGAGCAGCCAGGATGGCTGGTCGGTTGAGTGTGTGTGCGCGGGTGTGGGATGTGTGTGTACATGCCTGTTTGCTTGTGTGCGCCTGTGTATGTCTCTGCATGTGTGCATGTGTGTGTCTGCTGACCTGTCTCAGGCTGACAGAGGCACAGCTGGGCAGAACACACTCGTCCCCCAGTTAAGCCTGAGTGAGGTTCCTCACCCAGGGTCACTCTTTGGATTTGTGTCTTGGACTTTATGCTGCTGCTTGGCAATGCAATGGTCACCATCAGGGACAAAAGGCTAGAGCCTGGGCACTGGCCAGTGGTGGGCTGTTAGCCTCAGTGTGTAGTTGGACTTTTGGGGTGTCTCTCTGCCTGGCCTCTAGCTGAGGCCCCTGGCTGGCAGCGCTGCCTTCTCAGACCCACCCCCCATGCCTGCAGAGGCCAGGGAGGCAGAGCCAGGCAAGGCTAGGAGGAGGAGCGGGGCGGGGCGGGGCGTGCGCCTTGGCCTACCTCACCCGCCACAGTTGCGTGGCAGCCTCACACCAGTGAAAGGCGCATGGCGAGGGCCTCAGAGCCCTCAGGGCACTGGCTGGGCTGACGGGATGCCGTGTGCCCCGTGACCAAAGGCAGGAGGTTGGACAGGAAGCTCCTGCTCTACAGGCAGATGAGTACACGGGTTGGCCTCAGCTTCAGGGCACCAGTGGGGCCAAGGGGATGCCCCAGCTCTGCGACAAATCCAGGAGGCAGCTCGAGCAGGGTCCCCACACCCAGTCCATGTGTCCGAGATGCTGTGTATACCCACACACCCATATACACGCCACACACTGGGTTTGGTTCTTCAAAGACACAGCTCTGAGCCGAGGCAGTTGTGGCAGATGCTCGGTCTCTGTGGTGGGCGCTGGGCATCCGAGACACTGATTTTTGTGTTTGACTTTTTAAAGTTAAAAATACAGGGTCTGGCACAGATAACACCCCTCCATATTACAAAATCAGAAGCCCGTGATTCTGTAACATTACAATGTCATGCTCAAGCACACCATATGACATTTTAGGGGAAACGTTCAAATTAAAACTATAAATTGTCAAACCCACATTATTATCCTGCTGACCACACTCAAGCAGGCCTGACTTCTGCCGGACTCTGTGTATGTAAGTGAACGAGATGGACATTGGAAGTGCTCCTGCCCGGGGTGGGGCTCTCCTGCAGAGGCTGCCAGAGTCCCATGAGAGGGCGGGTGTCAGCCAGGCATCAGGTGAGGACGGGTGCCAGCTGAGCCCTGGTGATGGCAGACCTTGGGTGTGGGGGCTTCTCATGTGCCCTGCGGGCAATCTGGTTTGTGCATGGAGGAGGCTGTCCCATGTCACCTTCAGGGACAAAAGACTGGAGCCCGGGTCAGTATGACACAGTCTCCGGGGTGCTCTGCACACAGCCAGGCTGGGCCCTGGTTGGTGAGTGCATCTGTCCTGGGGTCTTATCCCTTTGCCTGAGCCTGCATCTGTCTGGCAGAACGCCCGTCCCATTGGTACGGAAGCAAGGGACAGCGAATCCTGGACTGGCAGTGTGGCGGGGAGAGAAAGGTTTCTCTGCCCTCAAGATTCTTCCTGCTGGTGCAATAATCAAACAAACGTGAGACAGATCAGCAGTAGGCAGCGACCACACTTAACACCGACGTCCACAGGAAACCCCACGTACGTGAGACTCAGAGAGGGGCAATGAGGAGGCTCTGGAGGGTGTCGGCGGGTTGTGGCTGAACGAGAAGAGCAGATGTTCAGTGGTTTGCAGTTTGCCCTGCCCTCTAGAGAGGACAGAAAATGTCACGTCTGGTCATCTCACTACGGGCCAGGGCCCTCACCAGCGCTTCCAGGGTGGGGGTGCTCATCGGGGTGGACAGAAGTTTCCACCGAGCTCACAGGGTCTTGGTTGCCTTTAGCTAGAAAGACCCCACACACCACAGGAACGTAACTCGGGGTGCTTGTTCCAAACCCCTCTGGCGGCCAGCTCGTTCCTGCTGCTTCCCAGGGTAGTCAGTGCTCCAGAAACCGAGTGCACCCTTGACCTCTGACCTGGATGGGATAGAAGGCCTTTGACCCCTTTCTTCGGGCTCCCCTCCTCACTCCACTTGGCGTACACTGGTTGTTCCAACCTGCATTTCTGTTTTTCACGCGGTGGCTTGTCAGGTCCCAACTTTCAGCCCCTGTGAGAACAAGGACAGATCCGAAGCGGACAGCCACTGCCTCAAGCAGGATCCTCCTGAGTCGCTCCCCTGCCTCACGTGCCCATCCCGCTGTACGCTGTATGTGGGCTGCTGGGCACTCCCCCCTGGACCTCGCAGCAGTTGCCCCAGGCTACCCACACTCCTGGCTGCTCCCACCTTCCTGGCGAGCAGAGGCTTTAGGTCAGAGGCTTTTAGAAAAGGAGAGCTCAGGAGCCACTTGTGAGCCCCTGCCTCCCTACAGACCCCGCCTCCCTGGCTGGGAGGGGCTGAGGGCAGGATAAGAGCCGGGCCACCTCCAGTGAGGGAGCCACATTGCAGGTCTGGCCCTGGAGGCTCACAGGTAAGACAGGTAAGAGCAGGGCTGCTCTCCAGCAGAACCTCCCACCTCCCACGGACAGACGGAATGAGGCGTGGAGTGGTGGTGGGAGAGAGAACGGGAGTTTAGGGCCGTGCATCTCAGACCCCACAGTCTCTGGCCACAGGAGAGCGGATGGGGTGTTATTTATCCTGGATCCTCTCCACCTTTGCTTGCCCAGAACGACATCTGTCGCTCTTTAATGTGAGGGAGTCCCCATGGCTGACATCTGTCCTTCCTCACCCTGAGCTAAACTGTCAATGTAAGAAATGTCCGAACCTGTAGAGAAATTTTTGTAAGAGTTTACTTGAGCTGAGCTGATGACATGTGCTAGGGAGCAAGATCCAAATGTCCTGCAGGATAGCAGTTGGCAGCTTCTTGTAGCCATTTGAAATCCAGAGAGGTTGCATGAAGGTTGGGGGAGGGGCGGGGGGGGAAGCAGGGCAGGGGTTGGATTACTGGGTTGCTAACAAGATTACAAGCTCCCTTGAGCGTTAATACCCACTTCCAGGGGCATCGCTATTGATTGGTGTGTCAGGCGTGTGAACCTAGATGCAGAACAACGGACAGGGCTGGCTCAGAACCCTTCCCAGAGAAGTCAGAGGCCCGGGGCCTGACTGCCCACCTTGAGCCGCCCAGCTAGGAAGCTGTGATTGGATCGGGCTGTTCGATGAGTTCCCACGGAACCCTCTTTCTCGCCCGCAAAGCAAAGGCAAGCACTGGGTGACTCAGACGTCTGGTGTGCGTCTGTCACCCCCGGGCCTCTGCCTCAGCACTGCAGTCTGTCAGGCAGTTTCAGCAGAACAATTTCTGAGACTGTCGTGTCTCCCCGGTCAGGGTGGCCAAAGGCTTTTGTCTGCCACAAATGTCACATGACTACCTGAAATGACAGGGTCAGTGGTCCCGGGTCAGCGTCCCTGCCCAGAGTGGCTGTCGAGGCCTTGACAGCAGAGGGGCCGAGCTGAAAGATGTGGAAGGTCCAGCACAGGGAAGCTGACCGACTGAAGAGACCAGAGGACAAGGGGGCGCGGAGCAGCGTTGCATTCCCTCGGTTCTCACACTGCCGTGTGTTGACACGACGGCGCTCTGGCTGTCTCAGGTTAAATACGGTGCATTATGAAAAGTCGGTTTTACTCTTCCGTGTTTTCAACGCAGCCCCCAGCGCGTCGAGCTCGCATGTCCTCTTTATTTCGGATGCCCAGCCTGCTGTGGTGTCACATGCAAACGTTTGCATAAGACAGATGCCTGCTTGTGACGTGCACTGGCTCCGCTCTCCAGGGGCTGTGAATCCTGGAGGACTCTTAAGTGGCGTGTTCATCTAGAAGGAAGGCGGCTGTCACTCCTGTCTGTGGTGGCCGGGCAGGCCGTTTCTCTTGGGATGACCATCAGCTTCACACATGAGTGGCTGGAGGAAGCAGTTCTGAAGGGAAGCGTATATTCAGGTCTGTGTGGCGGAATCGGAGGTGTGATTTTATTTGGGTGTCTGAGGGTGGACTCTGGTGTTGGGCTATGAGAACAGGCCCGTGCACAGGGTCCACATGTGCATGACAATGAACTTGAACCAGCAAGTTCCTAAATGTGGTGGGTTTTAAGCTACAAAATAAGCACCCAGACACTTAAACAGAGGAGTTCTCTTTGGTCTTGCTGGTGGTTTAGTTTCTGTCGATTGGGTACGGGGTTGTGCTGTGCAGGGTGAGGCCCAGGGACCTGCCCAGCAGTCCCATGTGACACCGGAGTGGACGGGCAGGCGGCCAGGCCGGGGTCCAGAGCACCTGGCATAGGCCCCATCTCGGCACAGGTGGGAGGAGGCGGGAAGATTTCCTCGTGAGTTAAGTTGGATGCCTGGCTCCCGCCCGTGGACCTGCTGGTGACTGAGAATGCTTGTCTGCAGCAGAGCGGGTGGTGCTGCTGCCTTGCCCCGTGTGGGCACGGCGAGAACTGGGACCAGGGGCCAAGGCTCACCCTAGTAACGACTCAACCTTTGACTCGACATCCATCCGTTTGCTCACTTCACGGTTAGCTATTTGGTCACTGTCCCTGCCAGGCCTGTGGTGAGAACGGGGTGCAGAGGACCATAGACGGTGGGCCTGCCCTCATCTGTCAAGGAGCACGTATGGCGATGCCTGGACTAGGTCAGTAGCCGCGCCCGAGTTCCCACGAGAATGCACCGACGGGCACTGTCCAGTCAGGGCATTGGGAAAGCCGCACAGAGAGGGATCTTAGAACCTGTGTCCAGTGGCCACTGGCAGCAGAGCTGGCCACTGGGGTGGGGGTGCTGGAGCCGGCTCTGCTGTGGTCAGCACACACCTGTACAGGGACCCCCTCGATGGAGGCAAGAGCGGGGAGCCTGGACAGTCCAGTCCCTGGCCCCCATGGCTATTGTCACCATCAGCGTCCACCCGCACTGACCACTCCGTTCCGGCTTCCTAGAGAGCAGAGAGCGCTTGCAGCTGCCCGGAGCTCAGGAAAGATCCTTCCCAACACCCCCTTGTTTTTCCGATCTGACAATTGCCGCTTTCCTCACGTGGCTTGGTGGCCAGCCCCTTATATTTACAAACATTTCCAGAGAACGGAACCCGATGTGAACAGGATGACCACTTCTTCCACTTTCTGTGCTATTGCAGGCCTCTGTGTTATTTCATTCGGTTGTGAAGCTGCAGAAATGGTGGCTGGGTGGCTGGTCCGGGGCCAGGCACTGTGATTCTGAACTTGGAACTGCGGGAGCCGGGGTGTGAGCTGCTGGAGGCACTGGGGGTGTGTCAGCAGCCACAAGGGTCCCCGGGGGTCAGGGGAGTCATGTTGGGGAGTCTCCACTGTCCACAGAAAGTGTTTGGGGCTTGTGGCAAAGATGGCTTGGCGAGTGCCCAGACACTCAGCTGCGACAGGTAAGACGTGGGAAGGCACACTCTCCCCCAAGGAAACCAAGTGACAGAGTGAGCTCAAAAGCAAGGTAGCTGTCTCCTGGGCCAGGGACAGAGAAGCTGTGCCGAGCATTGGGGACAGCCAAGGCTGTGGCTGTGGAAGTGCCACCTGGAGGCCCCACCTGTGGAGATGACAGGGTCCCAGGGGCTCTGTGTGGGAGGAACATGCATGGGCAGCCCATGCTGGAGCCAGGGTCTGGCCTGAGGGTGCCTGCTGGCCAGAGGGGCCAGGGTGAGAGGGAGGGAGGGAAACAGTAGCTGTTGGCCTGGGTCAGTGGCTGCAGCCTTCGGGGAAGCTGGGGGCAGAGAGGGTAATGGGCACACAGCCTCTTGATGTTCAGAACGAGCCAGGTCATTGGCTGGCCTCAGTCTGTGTTGCAGTTTTCCCCACATGGCAGCACAGCAAGAGCCCAGGCGCTGTCTTGTTCCTGGTCTGGGCTGAAGGCCTCAGATGGCCACTTGGAGGCAGCTGCATAGGGTGGGAGAGAAGTTTCAGCAGAACTGCACCAACTCTCAAAGTCAGGGTTCCACAAGAAATCTGACCTGAAGACAACGTGCGACATCTGTGCCAGAACAGGGTTTTCCCCAGGTGGAGCTTGTTCTGTGATGCCTTTGGAAAGACGCTAAAAAACACACCTTGTTTAGCGTGCTCAGAGGGCTACTCAAATGACCCCTATCTCCCGTTTCCCCGTGTCATTCCGTCTGCCGGGGGCCATGTGGGTAAAAGCAGTGGGATTTCATGCACAGAGCTGGTCTGCATTCTGCTCCCATCTCCACCACGAGCGGTCTTGGGTTGTGCTTTCTCCCCTTTCCAGAAAAATGGGAGGTGCAAATGGCCATGCCCCCTGGGAAACAAGGGGCAGCTGCTCCCATGTGGCACTTTGTCTGCACCTCAGAGTCCCGAGCCTGGGCTGTCAGAGTGGGAGGGGCTCTAGAGGAACATGCTGCTCACAAGGAGACAGGGTGCCCAGCAGGACCCCCTCCCCCAAGAACTGTCACAGCAGTTGTCTCTGCCTGCCTCCACGGGGGAGGGGCCGGAAACCAGCACAGCTGGTCAGACTGGAAAACTCCCAGATGTGGCATCTGCCGCTGGAGACTTAGGGGCTTTTCTGGTCTCACTCTTTTTTGAAGAGTATGAAAATAAGGCATTTCCATTTTCCAAGATAAAATCCATCAGGCCTTCTTAACTGGGGGCTTCTGAGCACAGAACCTCCACTCTCTGAGCTACAGGGTTAGCGCAGGGGACTCACTCGCTCAGGGATGGTCTGGCAACCCTGGGGATGCCCCCGGGTTGTTGGGGCATTTGATGTACCCACAAGGGACTCAGCATACCCTCGTTGGCTGACCCACATGGAAACCACAATTGGCCAGCACAAAATCACCTTCCAGGGTCTGCGGGCGTAAGTCGGGGTTCGTACTAACTCTGCCCTCATGTCCGTGATTCAGGGGAAGTCTTCGCTTCCCTTTCTTTCGTGTTTATTTTTGATCTCTTTTATTGCTTAGGTGGAAATTTTTCTAAGTTAAGAAAAAAATTAACTCATGTTACTTTTTAAAACTTTTTACTTTGAAATCTAAAGCATTTTTTTTCTACCCCACCCTGAAATCTAAAGGAATTCTTATCAGGAAAACCAGATGCAGACTCACTCCTAGGTGTTAGGGCCGACCTGGCAGAGAGCCAAGCTGGAAACCGGGCATCTGAGAAGCTTCCCTGTGCTGAGCCCTTTCAGTGGATGGCTGTCTGGCCAGCTTACACTGTAGAAACCGCCTCTATTGGAGGTTTTTCTGTGCACTGACTGAGGGGAGGTGGAGAGACCTGTTCTTCAGGTGGCACTTTAACGCCCCTGGTATCACACTGTTGTCCCTAAAGGCAGGTGCAGCTCATGTGGGTGTGCTCTGGGAGCCCAGTGGGGGAGGGGGAGGGATCTGGGCCGTGCCCCAGCCCAGCCGGTTTGACGGTTTGACGACACTGGCTCAGCTTTCAGTTCTTGAAGGCTGGAGCAGAGCAGAGCGGGCTGAGCAACGTGGGGAGCCCGCCTGCAGGCGGAGGTGGCAGTGCCGAGCGGGCGGCGGCTGTGTGGAGCCCAGAGAGCAGGGGCTGGGCCTCTGGCCCTCCAGGGAACGCCACTGTGGAGCCTGCAAAGGTGTGGTTTTTGTTGTTGGCTATAGTTCATGTTTCTCTTTACTTTTCTGTCTCAGCCTTGTTCTGTAAGGTAAAAAAAAAAAAAAATAGATTGCCTCCTCTCAGGAAAAGGTCAGTGTCAGTTGACAAGGTATAGGTCAGTAACATAATACCGGCCACCAAAGTGCCCCTCCCACCGCGCCGTGCCGCAGGGACAGAAGCTGAATGCAGGTGGCCCAGGCATCCCAGGCTGATCCCTCGGGACCTCAGGGTGTTCACCTTGGAAACCAGTCAGAAGCTTCTCCTCTTCCCAGAGGCAGCTGCACAGCCTGGGCAGTCCCTCGTGTGGTGTCATGCACACGCTTGTGTCCCCAGGTGAAGGGTGGTGACCCCAGTGTTACAGAGCTGGGGAGTGGTCAGCAGGCAGGCGGGACCTGGGGCTGTGTGGTGGGATAGCACGGCAGGGCTGGGAGCCCTGAGGCCGCTCCACCACCAGGCAGTCCCCCCGCAGGGCTGGAAACGAGGGGAGCAGACCCTACCTGAGCAAGAAGGTTACTGAGGCTAGAGTGGAAGTGGATTCCAGCTGGTAAGTGCCCAGGTGGTGGGGACTCAGTGGCAGGCCACTCACTCCTCCCCAAGGAGCTTGAGGGGATCGCCCAGAGTCAGTGTCACACCACAGGCTGGGCACTCAAATGATCTGTATGTCCTCGACAGGAGAACGATGACATGCTTTTTAATACATCCCTACAATGAAATACTCTGCAGCCAGTTTGACATGAGAGCAAGCAGCACTGCTGACGGTGACTGCACCGAGCCCCAGGCCAGCCCCTGGTCTGGTGCTCCCCACAATGCACTCATTCAACCCTCCTGACCAGGTGACACGGGAACCGTGTCCCCACTCTACAGAGGAGGCCATGGGGGCTCCACCCTTGTGATCTAGTCACCTTTCAGGAACCCCACTTCCAGTACTACCACGTGGGACATTTGGTTCCAACATAGGAATTGGGGGGCCGAGGCCCAACCATTCGATCCACAGCATTGAGCTCTGTGTGAGGGAAATCAAGCCGGAGTCACGGAACATCGCCACGCGTGTCGGTGTCTGAAACCCCCTGCATCAGGAGCAGGCGCCAGGTCCGCGGCAGCTGGGGGGGGGGGGGCAGTGGTGAAGGCTCTTCTGTTGGCTGTGTGCCTCTCTGCGCATTTGAGATTTTAATTCAGAGAACCTCATTATTTCATCTTTCTAAAAACACAGTGCAAAAGTTGGGGAATGTTTTTGGTAGAAATGTTTTATTCGCATGTAGAACAGGCAGCTGGTCCACCCCAGGCAGTGGGTGGCTGCAGCGTCTCAGTCTCCCAGGGGAAACAGTGTCTTTGGGGTGCCCCCTCGGCCCCCTCCATCCATGGGGACCCGATGTTGGAAGGCAGCCCAAGAAAGCTGCTGCTCCTGTGTCCCCCGAGTCCCACTCCCGCGGGCCATTCTCCTCCCTTCGCTCACGCAGCAGCCTCCTCTGGCTGCGGGGCTTGAACCTCTGTACTTCAGCGGAGGTGAGAGAATGGCTGTCCCAGGGCATCTGGCTTGGCTTGGCTCCTGGGCTGTGTGGGACCGAGTCCCGTTTATGGAAGCTAGAGCCCTTGACTCTGCCACTTACTGGCTCTGCGACTCTGGGCTACTCGCTTAACCTCCCTGTGCCTCAGTTTCCTCACCTGTACAGTGAAGCTCATAAGTGTGTCCCCCTCCTAAGGGTGTGGTGAAGAGTGGATGAGGTGACATGCACAGAGCCTTCTGGTTGCTTGGAGATGGTGACCAGCGTGCATCACCCTGTACGGCGCTGTCAACTCCAGCTACTGTTAGAATGTCCTGCCTGAAACTCTAGGGCCTGGTCTCCCTCTCCAGGGAGCTGGGGCGACGGGGCCCACATCAGGCCTGGTGCGTCCTGCCAGGGGCTGGTTCAAGCTGCTCTTGCAGCAGCCGGAGCCCAGAACAGCCACTCAGCTGGCTGGGGAGAACAGCGCCCTCTGCAGGTGGAGAAGAAGGGTGCTTGCGAGGCTCAGGCAAGGTGGTGTATACCTGGGTGCAGCGCCCATGTGGCAGTGGTGGCTCCTCACTGGCTTCTGAGTGCGTCCCCAACGCAGGGCCTACTCTATGGAAGGAAGTGTGGCTGCACCGAGCACACTTGTTCTGAAAACGCAAATGGGAGCCAGCGGACACAATGTCAGGCAGCACACGTGGCGAGCCAGGGACCCTGCGCTCAGCCTGGCAGCCGCTGCCTCGTCCCCCTCGTCCCCCTCCTCCTGTCAGAGCAACGGTCCATGTTTCTCCCTCTCTTTCTCCTTTCCTGCCCCTCTCTCTAAAAATGAATAAAACCTTTAAAAAGATAATTTAAAAAGATTTTGAAGAGTGGAGCGACAGCGCTGGAGGGTTGGGCACGCTCCCGTCTAAGAAGAGGGCCCCCAGGCTGCAGTGTCCTGCTCCGATCACTCAGCCTGAAGGTGACAGACACTTGAACGGTGACGTTAGTGGAAATGACGAGGAGCAGAGCAAGCTGGCTCATACGCATTTTAAGGACCATGACCATGGTTCAAACAGGTTTCACGTCTGAAACCGGGTCTTGTTTAAAAGCTGCTTTCCGGGCGGGAGCCTTTTTTCTGGGATGGGTTTCAAGCTGGTGGTGTTGGTTACCGGGAGCTGCCTGAGTGTGCGGCACCCACAGGGTCCGAGCCACCTACTGATCGTTCGTGCCGAGCTACAACCTGTCTGCGGCCTGTGCCCCTTTTGGCCGTACTGGGATTCTTCTGCTTTAAGAATCACCAGGTAGCTCTCGCAGGTGCTTCAGAGCTGTGTGCACCTGTCTTCCTCACAGTCATCTACCTTGGCTGGACTGTGACTGCCTTCGGAAGGCTGCCCACCAGTCCTCACATGCAGCCGTGAAAAAGAACCAGTGGGTTCACATTATCTGAACTTGCCGAGGGCCAGAGAACCCGGTCACGTGTCCCTGGGAAGCTTTATAGGCTGACCCCTTGAGTCTTAGAGTGGAGCCGTCACCTCTTTGTCCACCCGTAACTGGGGGGCCCCCAGCCCCCATGCAACGGCATCCTCCCAGGACACCTGCTGCCAGTCACACCTGTGCGTGTTCCTCCCAGCGGCCTGTGTAAATGCCACTGCCACCGAGTAACTGCAAGCCAAGCAGATAGCGCCTGGAACAGAGCTCCTGACTGCACTTTAAAGCACTTGAGACTTGGCCTCTGGCCTTCCTGGGCTCACACCTCCACTGTTTACTCGTGTTTGGTTTGCATAGTAACCCGTTCGTCTCGCGTGTCCCAGTGTGAATTGGAAGGACATTGAATCAGCTGGTCCCTGTGAGCACCCGTTGCTCCTGGAGTTTCTGCCACCGCATCTCATTTACCCAGAGTGAGTCAACCCGAAGAGCCTTTCCACACGGGGGCTTTGTTTCTATTAGTTGCTTAATTATTCGGGTATTTAAGGCTGTGGGAGGGCCGACTGGGTGAGGAGTGGAATACAAAACCTCCTACCTCCAGGTGTGGGAAGTCATTTCTGCAGGTGCCCCCCAGAGAGGAGTCCCAGCCAAACGGGACTCAGCCCTCGGTTGTGCGCCCCGGAACAGAGCAGACGTGAGCAGGACTGGAGGATGCTTCTTTAGGACACGCTCGGGCTGTGGACTCTCTCTTCTGCTTCTTCCTGGGACCAGAAGAGACAGCTCTAAGAACTCATAACCTCTCCAAAGGCCACTGGGAAGCACCAGGAGCTCCGGTCCAAGCGGTCAGTGGGAAGGACGCCCTGGGCATAAGAATGAGGTGTGAGGTGGGACACTCACTGTCAACAGCAAGGAGCCAAGTGAGGCCACAGGGACGGGGTGGGAGGGGGCGGCAGTGGTTAAGTGAGTGCATCCGGCAACTTTTCTTCTTCTCGAAGGTCCAGCAGCAACGTGTTGCTGGCATCTGAGGGTTCTGTCTGCTCCTAATGCTGAGCTCAGTCTGGGCAAACAGGCTGGTGATCTGGTGTGTTCCCAGTGGGCGGGCAGCATCTCATTAACCTAATAAAAGCAGAAGGGCTGTGTGAGGGGGGGCCTGGGACAGACGTGTTAAGCAAGTGTGGAAAGCCAGGGGCGTAAAGCAGAGCAAAGCGATGACTTCCGCGGCTCCCTGTTGCTGCCTTTCTGTGGGTTAGGCAGGACACATTTTCTTGAGGCCCAGATGTAAGGGATTGACACAGTGCCTTTGGGGAAACTGTGGGAAAGAAGGTGCTTAACTGTGAGTTAACAAGAGTCTGAGGGTTGGAGAAGTGGGAACAAACCCCAGGAAGCCCTGGATCCTGGGGACTATTGGGAAGAAGCCACAAATCATTCCCGGGGGATCGAGGTCAAACCGGCTGCACGGAGGGCAGTTAAATACTCTGGGGCCAGCATCGGCCAAACTTGGTTTCTAACCCCTGTTGGCCGGTTGTTTGGCGACCCCCTGCAGAGGTTGTTTGGAGCTGGTCATGGTGCCAGGAGGTCAGGGCTATTGTGATCACTCAATGAATGATTCATGCTAGTACCTGTCACTTAGCGTGACCTTGGCATGGCCTGCCTGCCATCTCACCTGCATGTCTGGCGTGGTCTCCCCAATCTGTCACCAGTGCGTCTTGTTGGGGCTCTTGTGGCCTGTCTTAGTTCCCATGTTGACCGCCCTTTCAGACCTCAGCGTTCATGGAGAGGCTATCAGCCCCCAGCTCTAGGGAGTTCCCAGATGGGGTCCTCCCTGGAGGACCAGGGCCTGGAGGTGAGGCTGGCAGAAAAGGCATCACACTTTCTGGGGGGGACCTGCTTACACCTGGACTGAAGGTGAGCAGAGAGAACCGGCCAGGGAACGGAGGTGGCCAACAGAAGGGACAGGAGGGGCACTGGACCTGAGCTCACAGGTCAGGGCTGTCCTGTGTCTGTACCTGCCCCTTCCCTGGAGGCAGGGAGAAGGGATTGTGTGTTTGTCTGGAAGCTGGAGAGACACTCAGCTCACTGCACGCCTCCTGCAGGCGCCACCATGAAACCTGTGATCCCTGGTGGCCCCTGCCGCCCCAGTTGGTGGCCCACAGGGCAAAGCTTTTTCTCTGCCCTGCTCAGGCACCTCCCCCTTCCTGCCCTCTCCTGGGCTTGAGCCTCACGGCCCTCCAGTGCTGACTGGCTCCTGGTTTCGGGGCGGGGTTCATAGCACCAGATAGATGCTCTAGAAGCGGCACCTGGGCACCTCCAGACCTGGCGGCTGGCAAAGGGGTCCTTCGCAGGACGAGGAGATGTCAGTGGGACAGGAAAGCGAGTCTCTTTTCAGAACCTCACAGTGATGCAGCTGCATATTTATCACTCCCATGCCCTTGCTTCTGATGGCCGCAGTAATTACACCAGTTACACAGGAATAACGAGTCACACCTTGAGTTCTCTCTCTCAGCTGTGTGAGAAAGAGAATGTGGAAATCCCGTGAGAAACTTAATGAGCCTGAAGAAAAGTTTTACGTTTTTAGAATGTGCCTTTCGTACTGCAGCTCTGGGGAAACCGCCAGGAGATTCTGTCTGCACAGCACGCTCCTGCTGCTGCCGTTTCTGTCAGTGGGAACCAGCCGTTCTTCGGCCCAGGGAAGAGGCCTGGGAATAAAATGTCCCTGTGGCATTTTCTTGTGTGATATGTTCCCATTAGCTTCGTTCTCTGCAACTTCAATAAGACACTGGAGAGTGACACCAAATAGGGATCGAGGGGCGCTCAGGATGAGGGGACCCTCATGGCGATGGGTCTGTGCCCGGGCCAGCCAGACGGCGCGCACCCAGAGCCCCCTGGGGAGCTTCCGCTCAGCAGAAGCACAACCGAGGAGGGTTTGGACAAAACTCTTCCACTAAGCTTTATTTCAAAATAAATAAAACCAAGATTCCAAACCTCTTAGGTTTGCTGCGTTTTACACAAATACTGTAAAGAACAGTGAAAAGTGAGAACTCTCTCGCCACTCTTTACTGTTAATAGAACCAAAAACAGGCCTGAGGTGTAGTTTTGGCTCTGGTCCAGCCAAGCGAGAGACCGTCTGTATTCTTCCACCTCTGCCAGTCGGTGGTCCCCTGCGGGCGCAGTTCAGGAGACTTGATCGTGAGAGCTAACCATTTTTGGCATTTCCCATGCCAGGCATTTTTCCAGGTGCTTTTCCTGTACCGATCCCCTGTCACCACCCCTTGGTGACATGGGTAGAGTGATTATTCACACTTTAAACTGAGGCTCGGCTCAAAAGTGGGGGCTGGTACTAGACTGGGGTCCCATCTGTGCCCAAGGCTATGCCATGCGCCCTCTCTCTAAGGCAAACACAGTGGCCTCCTGCAGTGTCACCTGGAGAGAAGGGACTCTTCCCGTGACACACGGAGACAGGGAGCAACTCAGGTGTGGCCTGACTGTTCCTCTGTCCTCCAGTACCCCCCCCCCCCCACCGGAGCTCTGTGCACGGGTCCCCATCCATGCTCCCCAGGGTCCCAGGGTCCAAGGGGGGAGCAGAGGAGAAGAGAAACCAGCACGGCAGCAGGTGCCACGGGGCTGGGTGCCAGCAACAGGCCCAGAGGAGCCCCTGTGTGCGCCACCTGGAGGCTGAGGGCTCAGAGGGGTCTCTGGTGGTCTGGGGGGTACAGCAACCCCACAGGCCACCTACCCACTCGCCTGCTGAGGGGCTGGCCTGGCTTCCACCGTGCGAACTGGCAGGAGGCTGGAGATGGGGACAGGATGTAGCGAGTATCTCAGAAGCCTGCAGTTGGGAAGGTGGCAGCTGGAGGGCGGGCCATGACCCGATTGCTGTTCCAGATGAGTCTCTCTGGCTGCCTCCTGCAGGAGGGGCTGGCACCCTGAAGTGCTGGGGCTGCCTGCAAACAGACAGCCTACCCAGAGGAAGGTAGGGCCACCCCAGGTCCCAGAAGGTCCTCACCAGAACTGGCCTCAGGGCAAAGGTCGAGCCCAGGTGCTGCCATTCAACCCAAGGGACCCTGCTGCCCTTTGTAGGGACCTGAGAGACAGAGAGAGCCCTCTGCTCAGCGACAGGCTTCACAACCTCGGTGGGCAGCATCCCCGAGGCTCAGGTGCATGGAGGGTCACCCTGCTCCCACCCAGGGTTCTTTAGGCTGTGCCTGGCCACTTGGGAGGGTTGTTGTGCAGACATGGATCACCAGGCAGCTTCCTGAGAGAGGAGGGTTTCTTTTCACTGTTTATTAGAAAGGCAGGGGTGTGGACGCCTGGCAGGGGGAACAGCCTGGTTCTCAGGCCCTCAGAGGGTGAGGACTGGCCTCAGGTCCCAGGGGGGCACGCACGGCCATTTAGGAGCTGCTCCTCCCAGGTCAGCATTTCCTCTGGCCGCTTTGGGGATTAAGGAGGTGGAAATCCATAGCCAGCAAGATGCTGCTCAGGGCAAAGCTCCTTCCCAGTGGACTAAGTGGGGGAGTGATGACCCGCCTACCACCCTGATGGCTTCTCGGGCCACAGGCCAGAATGTAAGTCACAGCCAGTCGCATATAAAGGGACCTTACAGTCACTGTCCAGAGGCCCAGGCCCAGCGGCCCAGGTCACACTGCAGACCCCATGTGGAACACAGCGGCAGGACCGTCTTTTCCAGCCGGGGCCCTCCCGCCAGTAGCACACAGCAACAGGGGGCTGGAGTGGGCTCGGCCAGGTGGGGTGGGAGCGGTGGGGCCGTCGCCTGTTTGGGAGTGGGTATTTTGTGTCTTGTGCCAGGGAAGAGGCACAAAGCAGTGACTTTCCTGTCACCCCAGTACAGTATGAGGACCCTGAAGGAAGGTGTGTTGGCCAGAAAAGCCTTGAGGTGCTCTCCCAATAAATCTCTCTCTTCCCGTTCCTTGTGTATCTGTTGGGGGCCTTCTGCACAGGGAGCAGGTTTCAAGGGGGGACACTTCTGTCTCTGCATCATTTTATTACATCTTGGGTCTCTCATGCAGACTCAGAGTCTCAGGCTGGGGCGACATGAGAGACAGCAGGCCTTTGCCCGTCTGCTGTTCATCGTCCAGTCTATTTAGCTCCGTTTTCCAGGGAATAGGAGGCGTGACTCCTCGCAGAGTTCTCCACAGGACAGTGACCAGAGCGGTCATCCACGGGGTCTGGTCTTGGAAGTGAGTGTTGCCTGTGGCCTCTTGGGGGGTGGGGCGCTCAGCAGCCCTGCTCTGGGTGAGGGACCAGCTGGCCTGGGGCATTGCCCCAGAGAGAGGGTATCCATCACTTGGAGGCCTTTCAGGGGTTTTCCAGCTTGAGGCCGAGGCTGGGGTCCCCCTCACTGGCTCACCCCTCGGGTGCTGTAGGGTTGTTGTGCTCTCGGGGTTTCTGGTGGCTTCTCAGTCCGAGCCAGGGTCAGGTGCTGGGGCGGGGCCCTCTGACCTGCATCCTGTCCGAGCCTTGTGATGCCACCTGTTTATAGCAGCTCCCAGTGAAAGCTGCTTATTGGATTAGTGGGTGCCCAGCACTCGGCAGGGGCCGAGGAGAGGCCCTGCTTTACATGCTGCTTCGGGGCCCTGCTTTTGTCTGAGTTGGTGTCGGAGACTCGCAGGGTGCTGCTGGGAGGGGAGGCACCTCACACCCCAGAAGTGCGTGTCGCCCTCTTTCTGCGGAGCAGACGCTCTCAGCAGCCGAGGCCCATCCAGTGCGGGTGCTGTGGGCCTGGTCATAATCCCTCTCCTTATCCTCGGCCAGAGGTGACACCCACCCACACCTCCGGTCTCCTTCTCACCGACGCGCGGAAGCACACGGGACAAGGGCTGTGAAGATGCTGGTCGGCTCCTCCACCTGCCTGTTCTCGGGGGTTTGCGCCGCCCTGGTGGCTGTGGCTTTGGCTTATTACTTGTACTGGTGAGCATGGCTGGCACCCAGGTCTGGGCCATCCTGGGGGAGGGGCCCCCAGTGCTGTGGTTCGTCCCCCTCTGTCCCTGCAGGCCCACAAACTCTCTCCACCTGCGGGATGGGGTCTCCATGGCAAGTGGGGGGAGCCAGTTACTTCCAGAGCACAGCTCATGTGTTTGCCATGTCATGAGGGTCCTCGGGGGATTATCCTGGCCTTCCGTGAATGCTTTTTTGTTAAGAACATTCCTGAAGAAGGTCACTGTGTGCTGGGTGAGTGTCAGAGGGAAGCCCCTGCACCCAACACTCCCCATCGCTGTCACCTCCCAGCTGGGGCTGCTGACCTACACGGGGTCCGTCAGTTGAACGGAAAGCAGGCCGCTTCCATCAAAGGGACGTCACCCTGTTGTACCCATAGGAGATGAGGTGGTGTATGGGGAGTCACCGGTGGCCCTTTGCAGCAGTCGTGACCAGAGCGCATGCCAGCTTTTGCTGTGAACGTGTGCGGGGCATTGGCAGGATGGGGGCTGGAGGCTCAGTTCTGCCAGCCCCTCACGAGGTTGCGATGATAAGTGGGGCGTGTGTGCCCTGGGCCCCTGGTTTCTGCCTGTGACAGCCTTTGTTCATCGGCAGATACTGATGGCCCCACAGGGCTGGCGCCCACCTGATGCTGGCCACTGTCGGGGTGGCTGTGGGGAAGCCCCAAGCCCCAAGGCTCGGGTATCTTTATTGGCTGGAGCTGGAGATGGGGCGGTCTCCTGTGAAGAGGCAGCAGCTCTCAGGAGGTCCCTTCTGGCTTATTTTTGTTTCCTCATATGCACTTGGGTGGGGTGGGAATTCCACCCTCTGATCTGGAGGCTTTCTCTCCTCTAGATCCGATTAGTGCCTCGGACGTTTCTGGTGACGCGGAGAAGTGCTGCAGGCAGCAAGAACACCAGGTGGTCAGGGCTCGCCCACTGGCTCCAGGCCCCTGTGGCCCCCACGAGCCCCCCAGGCCTTGGTGGCCCTTTCCTGCCGCCCCGTACTCTGTAGTCATTTGCTTCTTAGGACAAAGTTATTCCCCTGAGGTATTTGCATCTTAGGTCTTGTGCTAAAATGATACACTACACAAAGAGAATTACACAGACCCAAAACATAAGCAGGTAAACGTGGGAGTTAGGGGAGGAATTAGTCCAGGTGCGGGGAGAAAGACTTGACTCCTTGGTATTGACCCCTGTGAGTTGGGGGCAGGGTCATTATTGGTATTGGTAAGGAAGTCCCCAGGTCCCCATAGGAAGAGCGGCCCTTTGTCATAAGCTGCGGGGCACTCTCGAGAGTGAAGGATCATTGACATAGGTGTGCTGCACCAGGGCCCGAGGCAGCCGCCCTCGTGGGGCCGTCCTCGGGAGGGAGGCAGGTGTGTCAGCAGCGAGGGCTCACTCCAGGACGTCCCCTGTCATAAGTGGCCAGTCGAGGCAGGGAGAGGTGGAGCAGCTTGCAGGGTCTGCAGGCCGCTGGCCTGCTGAGCCCATGGGTATGGTGGCACTGGTCAGAGTCAGCTGGTCCCCAAAACGGGTGGGTCTTCTTCACCTCCCTGCAGGCCATCCACCCACCAGGGCAGGGACATGCTGGCTCCTAATCCGTCCTCAGACATTTCCTCTTCTGGTTCTCGTCTTAGCCTCTAAACAATCCTTGATCCGCAAATGGGGAGAGACCCTGTTCCAAGAACCTTCTCAAAGCGAGTTGTGGTCTGGTTGGAGGAGCCAGGTGACCCCTGCCTCACCCTTCTGCATCCTCAGAGTGGGAGGGAACATCAAGGTCATGGTTCTCTGGGGCTACAGACCTGTCTCCTCCCCAGTTAGGACTGGACTTAGGCACTGCCTTCTCAACTTGCTCGTAACTGGTGTCCCAGCTGGCACTCATTAGAGTTGGCATGGCCCACGGGAGGGTGATCCCCACCCCACCTCCATGACCAGCGCTGACCCACAGTGCACCGCACAGGTCCAGCTCGGTCCTGCGAGTGAGGTCCCAGGAGGAGCTCCGTTCTATTGAAGGTGGTGCCACCACTTTGTAGACTTGTCTGTACTCCCCGGAAAGGTTTGTGGGCTCCACTGGGGGCTTGGCTCCCACCAATGGGGATGGTGCAGAGTCCTCAGAAGGGCAGCTTCCCTCGTGGGTTCCCAATGACCGCAGCTGTGACGCTGCCACCTGTGGCTGTGTCCTGTCCGCGTCTCCACAGGGGGGACTCTCCTCCACGTACCTCTTGTGAACCTGTCTCCAGCAAGGGACTGGGGTGCAGAGTGGCTCTCTGAAGGGAAGCCTGACCAAGCTGCGAGGTCATGGGAGGTGCCACACAGGGCCTCTGACCAGCCAGGGAGGTGTGGGAGACTCAGCCCCTCCCCTGGGGGTCCCTGCAGCTGCCACCTCTGGGCACAGTGGCCAGGGGCAGAGCCATGCTGTTCTCAGTGAGCCTGTGTCAGATTTGGTGTGAGATTCCAGGACCACCGGTGACATGTAGGAAAGTGGTGGTTCAAACCCACGGCCACACGTGCAGTGTCCCTTGCAGGCCACTTTTTATTCAGTGACATTGCCAGCCACTGCTTTCAGATGTGGCACCGTGACAAGACCCATTATGAAATGCACGCTGGGCTGTAATATCACAGCGTGCATCTGAGTTGTTGAGTAACAGCAAGGTTAGCATAACCTGCCCACCATCATGCTGCCTGGCATGGCCCCAGAGTCCGGTCCCACCCCCTGAGGCTGTCCTGTCCTGCCACCAGGGGTGGGGTGGGGTGGCGCAGAGGACTCCCCGAGCAGGGGTGCGTTATCACTGTCCTGGCTCAGTCAGCAGGCCTGTCATCGGAGTACATGTCACAGTTTGGGAAAATCAGTCTCATGAGAATGAGGCAGTTATGCGGGAAGGAGGACAGCAGGCCTAGACGGAGCCCTGATGTCGGGTGTACCCCCCTCTGGGGGGGCTGGACGGAGTGCAGGTGCCTCTGGCAACGTGGCTACGAGCAGCCCTCCTTGGTTACGACTTTCCAGCAGCAGTGCCAGGCGTGAGAGGGGGAACTTGGAGTCTCCATGACAATTAGAAGAAATTAAAAATTGAAAGCAATTAGAAATGTTTAATGTTGCCAAAGTAAAGCAGGCCTTGAGAGCTTTCCCCAGGGGATGGCACTTCCACAAACTTGTCACATTGCTTGGTGGCAGAATGCTCGCCTCATGGAAAGAGCTGTGTTGTCAGAAGACACACCTGTAGAGGAAGGAGAGCAGCTGGTATCAGTGCCACCCTGCGTGACAGGCCACGCCAGAGCTGCTGGCAGAGGACGAGCCTTGGTGTGGCCCCTGGCCCGGGGGGTGGGCGGGCCCACCGGTCAGGGCTCAGAAACGACTCGCAGGTGTTGGTGCTAGGGTGGTCTCATGCTCTTAACCATTTGAGTCCCAGGGGGTATTGTCAGCAGCGCAATCGCGCTGCTTGGGACTCAAACGGTAAATAACCCTCAAAGCCATTTTTAACGTCAAGGGTGTCTTTTTAAAAAAATAGCATTTTTTCTAATTATATAAGTAATAATTGTCTCATGCCAAAAAAAAAAACTTAAATGAAAAGCAGAAAATTATCCCAAGAAGTCCATATTATTTCGCTACCAGAGATTTCCCCTGTGACATTTTGGTCATTTGGTCTCCAGTGTGTCCCTGTGTCAGCCAGCAGTGCAGTGCATGCAGTGTCACTGTCACCAAGGTCTCCGCACAGCTCAGCTCTGAGGGACAAACGCATACAGGGCGGGCCCACTGTGTTGACCGGCCTGCCCCCAGTGCCTCTAGTTTTCGGTACTGCTCGCAACTAACTGAGCATCCTCAAACTTTCACCTGCCCACCGGTCCCCCAATTTCCATGGGATTCCTTCACCTTGCACCTTGGGGCTGAAGGATGGGCCCCTTTAGGGGTTGGTTGGAGCGCGCCGGGCCAGTGACGAGTGGCAAGTCCTTTCCTGCAGGCCGCCACTGTGCTCTGTTTCTCAGCCGATGACAAAGTGAATTCGCCCTTTTTTCTGCATCTCGATCTCAGGGACATGTGTTGCTCGTGGGATTGAAGGGCTCCTGGGACGCCTTCTGAGTTACAAAGGGATTTGAGCTCACGGTACCTCCTGGAAACTTCCAGAACCCATGGGCTTGTGCAGTCTCTGCTAATCCAGTTTGACCTGGAGGGCCATGTGGGTGGGTCTTGGGGGACAGAGACGCTGAGGCTCAGGTTGGCTGATTGGCCCTCGGTAGGCAGATTCTGTGATGGGCGGCCCCAGGGTTGTTAGGAAGGGACATGGACATCCGTGTCTGCAGGGTGACCTCGGCCAGCTCCTTCACAGAAATAGAAAGGAACGCTGCGTGAGGTGGTGCAGGTACCACGTGCCCTCGGTAACGCCAGTGCTGCTGTGCGCTGTCGCTGCCGAGTCCGTGGGGGTCTCGCGTTGTGAATTCGCTGGTATTGAATGGGTATCGGTGAGCTGTTCATTCACCACAGTTTCTCAAAGTGCCAGGCACCATCCCAGGTAACGGGGACAGGGAGGCCGTGAAAGTTGTCTCTGAAAGGCTGGGTCACACTTAGCGGTTCTTCCTGGAGACACGCCTTCCCTGGGGTGTCTGTCGGTGCCAGGGCAACACTCTCTAAGTATTGGGTTCGAGACCGAAGTGCCCTATGCACACTTCCCAGTGAGGAGAGAGGATATGTAACCAATGGCTTCTCTTATTCGTCCTGCGGAGCTGCTCTCGACGGCCCTGGACGAGGAGAAAAGTCCCGGCCAGGAGGGTGGATGCCCAGCCAATGGTCAGGGACCTTCCTGCCCCATCCATGGGGCCATGCCTGCAGTGCTCAGCCCTCGGTGTGGCTCCTGCAGTTTCAAGTCCTCTGGGGTGGCCTCCCGTCCCTGAGCCGCCCAGCCCCCCCACAGCCTGGACTTTCACCTTTATCCGGGATCTCCACCCAGCACGGGGGAGGGGCAGCGTGGCCTGCAGGAGGGCTCTTTGGAGGGGAAGACAAGGGCAGAGCCGTAGTTGGGAGGTTTTGGTGTCGGTGGGGCGGCAGCAGCAGCTCATTCAGCGCGTTCAGGGAAGGCAAGGTCGGAACACAGAGTGCTGTCTGAGACAGAGCACGGCAAGGGCGGAGGTTTCTGTGTTGTGATGTGTGACAGCTGCCCCCTGCCCTGGGATTGACACCCTCGGAGATGGAGCACCTTGGGAGTGGGCGGCGTTAACCAGCTGAGCCCAGGGACCCCCGGGGGGCTGGCCAGGCTGCTCAGAGAAAGAAGCCTGCATGAAGTTTGAACCTTGACCTTTCCTGCGCTCCACACACCCTATTCTTCTGTTGACCTCAGTGCCAAGTCTGAAAGTACACTTGCAGCACAGTCCCTAACATTTCACCCACTTGGCAGAGTGCTGTCCCCAGCTCGCTCCTGTGACCAGATGCCCCAGAGCCGTGCTTGGAAACGCGGGCACGGGGAGGCCCCTCGCAGCTCTCCTGCCCACGGGTACTTTTATGGGTTATTTTTATGCTCCGGAGGTTCACGAAGAGTGGGCCTGGGCTGTCCCCACGTCCTGCTGGCTGAGTCCCCTGAGGGAAGGAGGTACGGGGCTGGCCGTCCCCTCTGCGCGGGGCCTCTGGGCTGAGGGAGAGGCAGGACAGCAGCCAGCCAGGTTGCTGGGGGTTTTCTCTGACTTTTAGGGAAGGCAGTTGTGGACACAGCTCCTGCGGAAGGGCAGATGTCTTCTCTGAGCTGGTTCCCTGAAAGGGGCACAGAAAGGTGTGTTCTTTTTGGGGGGCCAGAGCACCTCTCTGGTTCCTTCTCCTCTAATGTCTCCAGGCCTCCATGGGGAGACCTCTGGGGTGTGGGCACCGGCACCACAGACCACAGCAGCCTCGCTGGGGATACACTGGAGCACCAGAGGGGTTTGGTGGAGATGCGTGGGGACTCGGGAAGAGCAGCAGAAGAGAGAGCCTGAGAAGGGAATGAATCCAGTCTACTTATAAATCACGTCTTCCCTTCCAAGCGGGCTGCTCAGGACCAGCAGAGGTGGGCTGCTCCCATCTCAACCGATGCTGTGAGTTTCCTAGTTTTCTTGGAGAAACTGACCTCAGAGAGAGGAGCTGGTGCCATGGGACCCGGCAAGAAGGGGGGCAGAGGTCAATTCTGACCTCAGGCATCTGCTTCCAGACCCGGGCCAGCACAGGCTTGGGCAGGACCAGCCCTCGGGTTGGGGTCAGGGTGTGGTGATAAGCTGTGACCTTGAGCTGTCCATGTCCAGCACCTTGCCCTCAGACCTTTTCCATTTTCTGGTCTGGGGAGGTTATTGACAGGAAGTGAGGAAGGGGGCGGGGTCTTGCTCCTGGGTCCTGGGGTCATGCCATTGTACCAACCACCGGGCAGATGGCAGCACACGCGCCTGTTCACTGCCACTATCCCAAATAAAGTAGAGATTGTATTTATTTATTTATAGAGAGAGGGGAGGGAAAGGAGAAAGAGAAGGAGAGGAACATCAATGTGTGGTTGCCTTTCACGCGCCCCCTACTGGGGACCTGGCCTGCAACCCAGACATGTGCCCTGCCTGGGAGTCAAACCCTCCACCCTTTGGTTCACAGGCTGTTGCTCCATCCACTGAGCCACACCAGCCAGGGCACTGATGATGATCTTTACTTCACTTTCTGCTTAACACTGTATTTCCTGAATTGGATTAATATTCTTGGATACTATCCTTTACTTCAAAACATTTGTTTACCTGAGATGTTCTGAGTTGATATTCTGACAAGGAGCTCAAATAAGAGACAATCTGCTGAGTGACAGGTGACCCCCCCTTCCGTGACTTGGGATAAGATGGACCTTTTCCAAACTGCAGCTGGACCAGGGGCTGTGGTGGGACTGTGAAGGGACACGTGGGGGCTCTTTCACAGCCATGAGCGGAGGCCAAGGGCAGTCATTTGAAACCCAGTTAGTTTATTCCATTTTTGGATACTGAACTTTTCAAAAATCTACTTAAAATTTTTAAAAAATTTCATTTATTGACTTGTAGAGAGAGAAATGATGGGTGGGGAGACAGAGAGAGACAGACACTGGTCTGCTGTCCCACGCACCGACATGCTCACTGGCTGCCTCCTGTGCGTGTCCTGACGGGGGTCCAACCGCAGCCTTGGCGCGTCTGGGTGACACTCTGGCCGACTGGGCTGCCTGGCCAGGGCTGACTCTGTTAGGTGTGTGAATCACAATGCCCCTTTAATGTCAAATGTGACATTTTTATCTTTGTAGGTGGCTCTGTACATCCTTTAAGGCTTGTGTTTTCATTGTAGAAAACACCTTTATGTGTTCTCCAGCTTGTGCAGGAGACGACCCCCAGGACCCTCCCCAGGTGGGGGTGGGGGTCATGAGGAAAAGCTTGTGGAGGGTGAGACCCCATCTGCGGCTCTGGGGCCCACACTTTCCCAGCCACGTGGCCCCCACCTGGCTGCAGCTGTTGCAGCCGAACCCCTAATAGCAGCGTCCTGAATCCGCCCCAGGACCCGAGGGCTCAGCTGCTCTCTGCAGGCACCTGTCTGGCTCCCACCTTCCTGGTAGCTGGTTGTCCCGTGACTGCAGGTCTCTGGTGGGGCCAAGGAAAGTCATGAACTTGCACTTTGTCTGGTTTTACCCTTGTGATAAGGTGGGAGTGATAGGCTCTCTGTATTCCCAAGAGGAAGCCAGGACTCCCATGCAACCTATTAAATTTAAAATCTATTGTATATGCCGAAAAGTGCATCAGCCACCAATCTATGGGTGATCGTGCAGCAGACTCCCATCTGCTTCTCAGGGAGTAAAATGTCCTTATTAAAGTGGGCAGTCCGTTGTCACAAAGTTAGGTCTCAGCCAAATTAGCTGTGACAGTTTTGTTTGTGTGTGTGCACAATGTATGCACTCATGAGTGGGTGTGCCAGTGTGTTCTGGAACTCTGCCCCCCAGAGAGCTCTCTGGTCCTCCGGCACCACCAGCCTCCTTGCTGTGTCCTGTAGGCCCAGCAACTTGTCACAGATCTATTGTGCAGTCATCAGGTCCCAGGAGCTTTGCACACCCCTCCCACCTCCTACCTCTCCCCGCAAACACCACCCCTGCTCAAGCCAGTAAAACCATCAGAACAACCTAGAAAAGACAGAAGATTCTGGGGCTTGGAGAGTTGGGGTAGGTATGGTATGAGGGGTCCCTGGAAGGCACCATGGCTTCTGTGTCCCCAGGGTTCTACCCAGGCCCCCACTGTCCAGAGATCGGAGCAGGCCTTGCGCCCAGGGTTCCGCAGTTGTCACAGTGGAAACAGAGCCAGTCCTGTCGTTGTCCTGAGGTGGCTCCTACTTCCCCCTCAGACAGCAGCCAGGGAGTACCTCACTTCCGTCCGCAGGTGGCCTGGGGGCTCGGGGACACTTTGATCCACATGGCTCCTCCAGCAGGCTGTGGTCAGGATGGCGCTGGGTGGGCTCCCAGACACCCAGAGCTGTGTGTCTGCCCTCTGTCACCTGGAGTGCGCCCCACGTGTCTCCAGGGAGAAGGATCAGCAGTTTCCCACTCACTGGGGCCAGTGTCACTTCCTCTTAGCCTTGTCAGGCTCCTGCCCAGCAGACCAGCCTGCAGTGCGTTTGACGGGACTTCAAGGTTCCCAGACGAGCTGGTTGGGTGAAGTGCTCCACAGGCGGTCCTGTGACATTGTTCTTTCAGGGAACTTTCGCTGAGATGCCTCCTAATGACATGCGAGTGGGACGAGAGTAAGGAGTCCTGCCGCCCTTTGTCACAAATGTACGTATAGCAAGTGCAAATCTGTTATGTGTCAGAGCTGCAGGGACAACAGGGACAGCACTGGCCGTGCACCACAGGGGACTCGGGCTGTAGGTAACAGAAATGGTGGTTTAAAGACCTTGACTCATGTCCTCTCAGCCTCTGGAAGTGGCAGCTTCTGGCTTGGTCTCTGCTCTTAGGAAAGCTGACGCCTTGCTGGAAGCCCCCACAGACTCCTGCGTGACGTCGCAGTGCCTGGAACTGGGCCACACATTTCTCCCTGGGTTAGTCTCTAGAAGAGGTGTTGGCGTTCTCATTATGGCTGAGACAGGAGCTGGGACTCCCCTCCTGGGGTCCAAGGGTGTGCGCCCCTACGTTTGAAGGATTCTCAGTAGGAGTGGGGGGTGGGAGGAGCCCGCAGGGGCCGCCTGCTGCAGAAGAAGAGCTCTGTTGTTGACACCTGGAGGGGTGGCTTTGGTGTGTCGTTTAATTGGACTGTGGTTATTGCCTGGCAGAGAAAATGTGTGATGCTGAAATGCTCCCGTAGCCCAGTAATGGTTTTCAGTTGACTTTTTGTTCTGTTTCTTGTAGCAGCACCTAAGTACACTAGAAATACAAATTTGCCCAAGTTGAAATGTGTTGGGGGCAGGGGGAATGTGTTGTTTCTTAGCTCGTAACAACGTACAACGTGCAGCCCGCGTGGGCGCCAAGCCTCCAACCCAACCGCAGGGCCACACCTGCTGCAGTGCCCAGGGGCTCCCCAAGGCCTACGGCTCACTGGTCTGCAGGTCTGTTCCTAGGCCAGGGCCACACTCTTAGTTATTGAGGCTCTGTGGTATGCTGTGACCTTTTATAGGGCTATTCCGTGGTTCTTTCTCATAGGTTTGTGGGGGTTTTTTTGGCTTTTTTTTTCCTGTTTGTTTTTCCATGTGAACTGTAGGATCTGCATGTCTAGTTCTGGGGGTGAAGGGTGGGAGACTGTTCTTTTATTAGGGTTTAGTTACATTTATAAACTTAGGAAGTGTGGTTTGTGTATCATTTATGTATTACTGTCTAACAAACCACCCCAAAATGTAGCAATTCAGAGCAGCCACTGTTTCAGTGGTGCACAGTCCTGGGCTCAGCAGGGTGGCCCTTCTGCTGGTCTTACTTGCAGTTCTTCATGTGTCTGAGTCACTGGCAGCCAGCCTGGGGCTGTGGATCCCTTTCTTCTCCCTGCGGGCCCATCGACGGGCAGGCTAGCCCAAGCTCCCTCACTCGGTGGCCCAGGAGTGTTGTGGGAGGTGCGAGGCCTCTGAAGGGCCATGCTCTGGAGTCTAGGACATCACTGCCACCATATTCCGTTCATGGGGCGAGCCCTGAAGCCAGCCCCAGACCCAGGGCCCCGAGCGACTCCATGCTCTGCCAGGGGCTTCCGTGAGAACAGAGACGGCACTTGTGGCCACCTACTGCACAGTATTTTTCCCTTTTTTTTTTTGTTCTGCTTTTGTATCTTTCAGGATGTTCTAAAATTTCTCTGTGTAGGTTTTGTTTAGTTCTTCTTAAGTTTTGGATTAGGTATTTTGTATTTTTTATTGCAGATGTACACAGTGTCTCCTCCAGTGTGCCTTCTGTTTTTGTGTGTTCATGTGGAGGTGTGCCCACTGGACCGCACTCTCGTGGCTGCCCGGCCATGACAGGGCCATGTGTCCTCATATTCCAGGTCACTAAACGTTTGAACTCCGAGCTTACACTCCATGCGCAGTAGAGGAAATCCCTAGTCCTGACTTGCGGTTGCCCCCTTTCTGCCTGCTGGAGAGTGACAACGAAGCCACCTAGGAAGCCATGCACTGTAGACAGGGGAGTCTGGGCAGCGTGAGTCCCCAGTGACCACATGTGGCGGAGCTCCCAGGCTGCTGGGAGCTCCCTGTCCTCTGTGCATGGCTTCCTGGGTGGCTCCGTTACCCCAGATGACCGGCTAGGCCTGGCAACCTGGACCTGCCAAGTCAGAAAGAAGTGGGCTCCGCTGTCTTCGTCTCTTCTTGTTGCGCACTTCAGTTAGAGCTGGTTGGTGAGCGCCACCGGGGCGTGGGCTGCTGCATGCTGAGTTTCATTCAATGTCACCGTCCTTGCTTTCTCTCTCATAGTAGCACTTTGGCTTCAGTGGGTTCTCTTGGGTCTAAGGATACAAAACTGCTGTCTGCATATAGTGATGTTTCTATTTCTCCTTTCCGGTTTTTAGAGGTCTTGGTGATTCTAAATGCTGATGAGGTTGGACTGGCAGCAGATGATTCTTAGCAAAGAAATGTGCCCTATTTTTCAGCCTTATTGAAAGATAATACCTGTGAGTGAGTTTACTCAAGAACTGAAGCTAACCCCTTTAAACCTCAAAAAATAGGATTCTATTCATCTCACCTAAGATTTTATTATAGCTGGACTCCTAAAAATGTCTTCCCTGATTTCCAGCCTTCTTAAAAAAAATAAAAACTTGGTGAATGTGATATAGCCCTCTCTCAGCACTTGGATGAGGTCAAGGTAGACCACAATCGGTGTATTATGTTCTCATCCATGATGTCACTGAGGGGCCACTGCGCCTGCAAACCCGCTCCCCAGCACTGGACACCCTCGGAGGTGGCGCCGTCTGAAGCCGCCAGCTTGTCTCTGCCCCTTTGCGCCGCTGTCAGCAGGATGTCTGCCTCCAGTGTCCACCTTCCCCTGCTTTGTGATCGGGTGCTTCCCCTTGGCTGCGGGCCAGGAGACCACCCAGTCTCACTTGCCTGGGCTGTGTTTAAATCAAGAGTAAGGAAGAGCCAGGCGAGGAGCGAGGGCCCCGTGAGTACAGCGGTCACTTTCACAACACCGAGGCTGGCTGTTCCGAAAGTGTTGGGTGTTTATTCCTGGTTCTTGGCCTGTTCTGAAGAGTAAATGTTGACACCTAAATTATTTTCAGATATTTGTGGAATATCTGAGGCAATGTTACATCTCTGTCCTTTGTTTCCATTAGTCGATTGTGTCTGTAGACTTTCTCCTCTGGTGTATCTGGACTTGGAAACAACAGATCTACACACAAATGAAGAACCTAGGGCTCGCTTCAGTCTCTCTGTGTTCCGCCAGCCAGCACGGCCCTTCGGTCCTGCCACCTCACAGCAGACCAGGTCTGCTCTGCATGCTGCAGATGCAGGCACTCGTGTGGGGTGGGTGGGTGAGTAAGTAGATAGTGGGATGGATGGATGGGTGGGTGGATAGATGAACGGATGGGTAGATGGGTGGGTGTATGGATGAATGGGTGGATGGATAGGTGGGTGGCTGGATGGGTAGGTACATGGGTGGTGGATGAGTGGGTGGGTGAGTTGAGGGGTGGTAGATGGGTAGGAAGATGGGTGGGTGGGTGGTCCAGAGGAAAGGAAGGAGGGAAGGAAGGTATCAACATTTTCTTGGTTCTCCTTCACTGCGGACTTTGAATGTGGATTATTGAAATGGGACCAAAAGTTACTTTCATCCCATAATTCAGACCTTCTGTCTGGAACATCACAAACCATGAACTTTGCTATATTTCAATGTCTTCTCACCTCACCCACCACGGTCTGCTCAAGGTTAAACTTACTCTTGGAAAGACCTCTCAGATGGGACGAGGCGAGGCTGCGGGGTTTGAGCGTGGTTCGGAGGGGGTAACGGGTCCCTCAGTGGTCACTCCCCTGGTGTTCAGGAGCTAGGGCAGCAGGTCACCTAATGTGGCAGTGGCCAGCTCCTGCTCCGACACAGAGCAAGACACGTGGCTCTGGGGCAGCCTTGATGCTGTTGGTCATAGTGCAGTGTCAGGTCCCCTCTGCTCCCCTAGCTGTGTGGTTGGGACACCGTTGGCAGAGGTGTGAATGGCACCCAGAAGGAAGGACTGACATTGACCTTGTGTGTAAATGAAAGAGCCACCCTGCACGTGCAGAGGAGGTCGTCAGCTTCTCTTCAGAGAGCAGACATGTGGACTTGCCTGGCTCACCCCTCTGGATAGAGTGCAGGGGGTAGAATTATGACTTCGATTTTCGTTTCTGTGGAAAGGCTTTGTTGAAAAGATGTGTTTCCCACAGAGATCCTTGGAGGGTATCTGAAGGTCAGACCATCTGACTGGCTAATTCTTGAGGAAGAGGGACAAAGGGACCAGCGCTGGGCAGAGAGGGCCCCATGGGCATCTAGTGATGGACCCTGAGGCAGGGGTGGGATCCACCCTTGAGCACAGCAAGGTTTGGCCAGGGTTCACTGGCAGCCTCTGGGCCACCTCACCTGGACAGCAGGGCCACGACCCCAGCGGGACGTGGGAATGGCATCTGGAAAAGGCCTGCATGTTTTTTAGAATTATATTCATTTGCTGGACTGCTGTGACAGGGCCACACGTGAGGGACTCAAACAACAGAAATTTACTCCCTCAGTCTGGAGGCTGGAGTCTTAGATCAGAGTGTCACAGGGCTCGTTCCTCCGGAGGACTCTGTCCTTGGCTTGTAGATGTTGTCTTCTCCCTGTGTCCTCACACAGCCGTGCCTCTGTGTGTCTGTGTCCTAGAGCCCCCCCGCAGTGTCCTCATTTAACTTGATGACCTTTGTAAAGACCATATTTCCACCTACAGCCACATGCTGAGGTGCTAGGGTTAGGCCCCCAGTGTATCTTTTGGGAGGACGCAATTCACCCCTTATGAGGTGCCGGACTCAGGCCTAAGGGTGGCTCGGGCAGAGCCGTGCCAGTGGATCAGGCCCCCGGTTCACAGTGGTGACCTGGTCCCTGGTGTTCTAGGCTCTGCGCTCTCCCAGTCCTTGTTCGGCCTGAGCAGGAGCAACTGGGTGGCAGGAGCCACAAGCACAGACCTGGCAGAAGCACCTGGAGGGACAGAGCATCAGGACTTCGGGGGATCCTGCTTCTCGGGGGCGCTCAAGCTGGGAAGAGGGTCTGGTTGGGTTCCCAGGCCTTTCTGCCCCCACCAGGAGTCTCACCGGCTTTGTGGAGCCACGTCTGTCTGGCGGAGGGTTATACCAGAGTCCCCTGTGGGGCCATGTTGCTGCTCTGGGAGGCTTACCTGCTGTGGAACTATTTTTAGCACAGCCTCACTGAGCCACCTGGCTCACTCCCCCTCTCTGAGTAGCCAGCAGCCTGTCCCTGAGGGGGGTGACAGCACACTGTACTCCTTTTTGGGGAGGGTAAGCATGCAGCTTGTCCCCTGCCCTGAGAAGGTGGGTTCTAGTGGCTTGTATGGGGGCCACAAAACCCAGGAGGCAGCCAACTCAGCCTCGGGACCAGGTTGTACAGATGCCAGGCCCCTGGGACCATCTAAGCCTATTATCTACTGCAGAGACTTAGAAACAGGCTCAGGTTTCCTCGCCACCTCAGCGACAGCGCCTGAGCATTCATGAGTAGGCGCCATTTGAACGGGCTGGGCCGATTGTCCCGCCTTCCAGATCCTGACGTGGCTCTTCTCCCTGGGCACAAGAAGCAGCAGTGTCTTCTGAGGCCCCGGGCACAGGGGCCTGCCCAGGTTGTCCTGTGTGGTCATGGTGATGCGGGAAGGCGAAGAGCTGGGCTCTCGCCCTTTTCTCAAGGGCATCCCTGTCTTCACACAGCAGACGCACAAATCAGAAGCAGCTTGTGGCTGCGGGCTTGTCATGGCCTCACCCATCTTGAGCAGCAAGCCCTGATGCCTCACTGACCTGGCAGGGCCTGTTTCTCCATATGTAACGCAGGGAGGTTAGAACTCATGTTTCTGCAGTGTAGGGTTTATGACATCGTAATCATCAGGAAAATCCAAATTAGTAGCACTGTACGATACCCTTTTACACGCGATTGGACTTGAGTCTGGTCTCCGGAGTGTCGCATGCTGTTGGTGGAAGTGGGTGTTTGTGGAGTCTGCTTGGAAACTGTTTAGCATCATCTAGAAAGTTCACACGGCACAGGCTGTCGCCCCTGATTCCGGTCCGAGAACTGTCCCCACAGTGCACACGGAGTCCCTCACAGCAGAGACCAGAAACAGCCCACTGTCCCTGTGAGACCCAGGCTCCACTGAGGGCCACCCCCACCCTGGGCTCCTCTCCAGCAATACACAGGAGCCTCAGGGCCCATGGCCACACAGAGGGATTTTAGACACAAGATTGAGCAAATGGCAAATTACAGAAGAGTAAAGTTCAAAAAAAATGAGGCGTGACACCATCTTGCCTGGGGTATAAGAAGACTTTAAGGAGTGATGGTGGCTACCCTTGGGGTGGCGAGGGGAGGGCGGAGGGAGGGGCCTGGTTGCAACTTCCGCTGGAGGTGTCCACCCGTGCTGGGTGTGCCGCATGCTCTAACGCTGGAGGTGTCCACCAGTGCCGGGTGTGCCGCGTGTTCTAACACTGGAGGTGTCCACCCGTGCCGGGTGTGCCGTGTGCTCTAACGCTGGAGGTGTCCACCCGTGCCGGGTGTGCCCTGTGCACTAAAAGCTCGCACGGGCTGTCAGGTAAATGGCCACATGTGCGCTGCTGCGGTTGTGAAGCGTCGTGTTTGTGGTATTGTGTTAAAAATCATTTTAATACAGTAAAAAATTTAAAAAAAAAGATAAAACAAGTTGAGGACTGAGACTTAGTATTAGATGTATCTCTTGTTAAACTTATATCTAGTACAGCCCTTGTTGCTTAGGATACTAAATGCATATTTCAGGACCTTTATTGTTTATAATACTAAATAAATATTTTTGGTTGATCCACCCATTTAAAAAAACCATTATAAGGGGTACACAAGCCAGCACTCTTGGGGGCTGCTGAGTTGAGCTGCTTCCCCGATGCCTTCCTGCACTGCCATCCTGCAGGCCTTGGGGGGAGGGGGTGTGGGCGTGGGCTGAGCAGGTGGGGAGCAGGGCATCTTTGTACCACTGCCCTTCTGCAGGGGAAGGAAGGTGGGCCTGCTCTGGTCAATGGTTCAAGAGGTTGGCACATTGGCATGTTGTCAAGGTGATCTGGCGCAGCGAGTAGGGCCAGGAGATGGGCCCTGAGCAAGTGACGTCCAAGCACGTGGCTGGCACTAGGTGCCCTTGTGGGGTGGGTGGGAGAGAGGGCCTCCTGAACTGAAGCCAGCTGACATGCCTCAGGACGGGGTGGCCCATGGTGGGTGATGTAGTCAAAGACCCCACATCGGGCCATCAACAACCCAGGCAGGTGGTCAACAGCAGGGAAACGTGGGAAGAGGGCTGGCCACGGCGAGAACCACGGCCAGGCTCACTCCCAGGTGCCAGGCAGCCTGGCAGGCAGTGGGCAGCAGACGACGGGAAGGCCCATCTCATCTTTCTTTTCAAGCTGCGTATTGCCACTTGGAGTGTATTCGGTTCGTCACGGTGCTGAGTGGGAACATGGGAGCGTATGATCCCACAAAAATGCACAGCTGAGGGCAGCTGAGGTCACATGTGGAAGAAGCTGGGATCCAGCCTGGTTTCCACTTGCTCCTGGACGGGCAAGTGGCGACCATGGATCACCCAGAAGGCTGGCAGTCATTCCGGAGCTCTAGGCCAGCCCCAGCCCACACCGTGAGCCCTTATCGAGGCCTACTCGCAGCCCCAGGGGCTTGAGCTGTGGAGGCTGCTGGACCCGAGACTCCCGCATTCCCAGTGGGAGTGAGAAACTAGTGCTGCTCGCTGTGTGACCCTGAACACGTCACGTAACCTCTCTGTGCTTCTATTTGCTCACCTGTCAGCTAGGCAGGTCATGTGCGAGACCAGAAGCTCGTGTGTGGGAAGTGTTTGCAGTGGCCGCAGAACGTGGTCACACACCCAAGAAGTGCCTTTGCTGTCCCTGTTGTGTTTTTTCCTCTGCGCTCAGAGTAGCGTATTGGTCACACTGTCGTTAGAGTGAGGAACTGGTTTCTGACGCTGCGTAACCAGTGACCCCACGCATAGTGGTGTAAGACAGCACTGCACCTTCATCACCCTCCGTGTCTTGGCTGGGTGGGTTGGGTGCTCCCAGGCTGCGAGTATCTGAAAGCTTGGCTGGGCCTGGAGGGCCAGCTTCCACTGTGGCTCCCTCCTGTACCGGGGTCCTCTCCTGGCAGCTGCTTCCCCCTGAGCCAGCCACACAGGGGACCCTGGTATGACTCAGCCTTGAAAATCCCACGGCCGTTTCTGCATAGTTTGTTCTCCAGGCACAGGAATGCCGGGTGGTGGGGCGGCCAGTCCCTGGTGTGCTCAGCTCCCAAAGTGCCGCAGTGCCCACCCTGGGGAGCTGAGGGGGCCTGTGCAGCTGTCTCCAGGACCAGCTCCACCCCCACCCCTACCCGCGAGGACCAGGTGTGCAGGGCCTACAGCAGGGTGGCCACCGCGCTGCCCCATGCCAGCTCCAAACTTGCCAGGGTTGAAACACAGCTTCCTGTGTTTCTCTCCTGGGGCGGGGGGGATTGTTGGGCAGCCCCCTCCCAGAGCAGGTCCAGCTACGAAATGTGAGCGCTGCCTTCATCTTCAGAACTAAGAAATGCACGTTGAAGAAAAGGGGAGAAAAACCTGTTCAAGTTCTTGGGGGAGTGGCTGCTTTTATGTTAAAAACCAAAACAAAAGCCTTTTAGTTTAAAGAAGTGTACAGCAGCCTGGGAATTAAAAGGCAGTTAGGAGTTTTTTTAGAGATTTCATGTGCAGTTTTAATCTTTTAAATTAGATGCTAAAAAAATGAAACTACCTATAATGCCTGTCCCCAGAGATAATCACTTAATATTTGGGTGCATTTCTTCTAGTCTTCCCTCCCTTTCTTATACGCATGAGGGGTGTGTTTGGTTCATGTGTGTGTGTGTGGTGTGAGGTACGTGTGACACATGTGTTAAGTGACATGTGTCAGGTCCCCTGTGTGCCCTGTATGTCACCTACAGAAGAAAAGTTCCTGAGTCCACTCATTCTCAGGTGCTGCCGATCCGGGGCTCTTGTGGGGGGACTGTGGGTTTCTGTTCTGCCTGCAGCGCTGGCCCCTGGGTCCTGGCACACCTCCTGACCGCTGTCCCTGTTCTTCCAGGACAGCTGTTCTCAGTGAAGGACCTTGTACTCGCTACTGAGTAGCGACCATGGGCCTGCTCGCCTACCTGAAGACCCAGTTCGTGGTGCACCTCCTCATCGGGTTTGTCTTTGTGGTGAGCGGGCTGGTCATCAACTTCATCCAGCTATGCACACTTGTCCTCTGGCCTGTGAACAAGCAGCTTTACCGCCGGCTGAACTGCCGCCTCTCCTACTCGCTCTGGAGCCGTGAGTATCACTGCGCGCACAGCGGGGGTGCTGCTTACAGGATGGCAGGTGCTCAGGAGGGCCAGTGGGTTACTCCACGTAGGGGACATGCAGAAAGGTGCCCAACCCAAAACTCGCCATTAGGGTGGACCTTGTGACAGTTCAACACCTGACCACTGGCACCCACTGCGGTGGCAGTTTCGTGTGGTCTAGCGCTATGCTTTGGGATTTGGAAATAATCATAAACTCAGTCTGCCATTAGCAGCCTTCAAAGCTGCCAGTATCTGGCCAGGCCCCCCACCCCAGAGGGTTGTGATTCCTCCCTCAGGTGGCCTATCATTTCATTTGCCTGTCTCTGAAAGGGAAGGACTCTTACCTCTATTGATCAAATATCTGTGTGTGTAGATGGGTGCGTCTGTTACCTTATGTACTTGTGCCTGTGTTTGTCCGTACAAAGTCAATCTTCATCTGTCAGATGGGCAGACTGAAGGCTGTTAAATGGCATTAATGTCACGTGCTGTCTCTGAGCACTGGGCGTCCTGCCCTGTTAGCATTCCCTGGCCCCATCCCCGAGGGCTGGTGCCCCTGGAAAACGGATGGGCTCAGGTCCAGCACAAAGAGGACGGGGGCTGTGCTATGGCGACCCTGAGCCTCAGCACTGTGCTTCCTGGAGTGTAAGGTCACCCTTCTCGGGACACCTGGCTGTGGTGGGTGTGACACTGGCTGGCAGTGGCTCCTGCATGGCCACAGCTGCTGACCATGGGGCCCCGGGGCTGGCCGTGTGCCCATACCCACCCCCTCCCCCCCATCCTGTGGATGGGATGTGTGATAGCCCCTAAAACCACAGCACATGTGGGAATCGTATCTGGACTTCAGATAACCATCCAAAATGCTGGTTGTCCTGTTTCTTCTGTTACTTTCTGAAAGTTTCATTTGCCTCCTCCCCTACTTTTGCTTAAAGAAGTTTATTATATATTAGGAAAACTTATTTTATTAAATGTAAACCACCAAAACACATTTCTAGCAGAAAAGCCCAGTCTAGATGAAATATTGGAGAAGCCCTGCCCACGTAAAAGCTGGGGCCAGGCCTGTGCTCCCTGCCCGCAGGGAGGGCCCGGCCGGCGCGTGGCCTGCACTCACCAACATCTCTCCCTGTGTGTCCGCAGAGCTGGTCATGCTGCTGGAGTGGTGGTCCTGCACGGAGTGCACTCTGTTCACCGACCAGGCCACAATGGACCACTTAGGGAAAGAGCACGTGGTCATCATCCTCAATCACAACTTTGAGATCGACTTCCTCTGTGGGTGGACCATGTGTGAGCGGTTTGGTGTGCTGGGGGTGAGTGATGTGGGGGTCCTGAGGTGCTGTTGCCATTGGCTCTTTGGGGTCTGGGTTTTCTCCCTTCCAGTTTTAGTCCCTGGCCCCCTGAGCTAGGAGTCCAGGCACATGACTCACCCAGGGTGCTTCGGACGGCAGGCTGTCTCAGCTGCCCCAGGGCTCTCCTGGGGTTGGCTGTTCCTGCCTTTCCGCTTGTAAGCCTTACGTATTGTCCTGTGAGTCCCCACGGCTTCCTGGGTGAACCAGGCACCCTGATGCAATGTTAATAATCTGAGCCCGGCTGAGGAGCCGCTCTGCAGACAGCACCTCCAGATGGTGTTCCCACCCTCCCTTTGCCAGGCCCGCGCCTCAGGTCCTCATCTGTAGGAAGGTGCCCTTGCACTCTCAGGTCAAGCTGGTCCCAGAGGTGCCATGCTCGGTGTCCGGGTCTCCCTTCCACACTCAGTGTCAGGGTGCCCCTGAAATCAGTGAAGTCACCACCCATCACGCCAGACCTGGGACAGCCTGGGGGACTTCGTGGCCTAGAGTGCACTACCTGCTCCCCTCCCTCCTCCAGAGCTCCAAAGTCCTGGCCAAGAGGGAGCTGCTGTTCGTGCCCCTCATCGGCTGGACGTGGTACTTCCTGGAGATTGTGTTCTGCAAGAGGAAGTGGGAGGAGGACCGGGACACTGTCATCGAGGGGCTGAGGCGCTTGGCCGACTATCCCGAGTACATGTGGGTGAGTCTGTGGGCGCATGCACCCTGGCAGGGGAGGCCGCGCTGGCTGGGTCCCCCTCAGACACATGAAAGTGACCCGAGTCACAAGTGGGAAGGCCAGGCCAGCAGGTGGCTCTGTTCACAGCAGAGCCTGGGGGCCAACTTCCACTGCGAGAGCTGAGAGCCAGAGCTGGGAGGGGGGTGGGGAGGTGGGGCTGTGGCCCTCTCAGCAGAGTGGGGTCCCCTGGTGAGTGGGTGCCCGTCCAGCGCGCTGGCTGAGGAGCTGCCTCGGCAGGGAGGGTTTTCCTTCGAGGTGGTTCTATCCCGAACCCCAGTGACTCGAAGGTCTGGGGAAGTTCCTCCTTCAGGATATAGAAGAGTCACAGGGCACGTGACCCCTACCTGTCACAGCAGCCAGGGCCTGGGGGGCTTGGGCGGCTTTTCAAGCCCCTCAGGGGAGTTTGATGGGCCCCCACCCAGAACCAATGGTGTCAGTTGGTTCAAATCTCTTGTCTCTCTTTCTGCTCCTTCTGTCTGACCTCTGAGAACCCTTGGAGAGCTGGCTCCTTCCTTAGTGCTTCTACCTCGTGCACATATTTTCCACTCCAGCCAGGAGGCAGCTGCCCAGGGACCTCCATGTGTCCTCCTTTCTGGAAAGTGCTCTATTGCATTCTTTGAGAATAAGTACAATGCTGTTAGCTGTGTGGTAAGGGGACTTGTGTGACCGGCGTGCCGATCGCAGCCCTGAAACATGCCACGTGGTTGTCACTAGAGCGGTGCTGTCCATTTCGCCACCAGCCGGGTTAGCCCGTGCATGGGAGGCGTCCAAGCCCGCGTCCCTGTGTCTTTGCCCTAGTTTCTCCTGTACTGTGAGGGTACGCGCTTCACGGAGAAGAAGCACCGCGTCAGTATGGAGGTGGCCGCCTCCAAGGGGCTGCCCGCCCTCAAGTACCACCTGCTGCCTCGCACCAAGGGCTTCACCACTGCGGTCCAGTGCCTGCGCGGGACAGGTAAGTGCCTGGGCCACCAAGAGCTGGGGGTGCCACCGGTCCTCTGGGCTCCACGTGAAGCCAGAAATGAAAACAGTCAAAAACCACACAAGTGAATTACATGTAAAATACAGGCCAGAAAAGGGAGGACCAAGTAAGTAGAGTTAGCACGTTAAGATTCTTTTATAATTTTCGAGGTGATAAAACGTTAGTTAATGGAAAATAACTAAAATAATAAAAAGTATATAACTGAAAAACTTACAAAGGAAAAATTAGATATATTTATGTAACCCAAAAGGAGGCAAGGTAAAAGAAAGGGGCAGAGAGCAGATAGGACAAGGAGAGAGCAGCCAGAGCGTGGATGTGAAAGCACGCACATCAGTACTAGTTTAGATGCCAATCAGCTGAACGCCCCGCTAAAAGGTGAGCATCCCTGTGAAGAGTCTGCTGGGTTCTGCCTGGGGTGAGGGGTGAGGGGCGAGGGGCAGCCTGGCTCACCCCTGCACCCCGGCCCTCCACAGTCGCAGCCGTCTACGATGTCACTCTGAATTTCCGGGGAAACAAGAACCCATCTCTGCTGGGGATCCTCTATGGGAAGAAGTACGAGGCGGATATGTGTGTGAGGTAAGCTCGGTGCCCCCTCCCCATGCTGTCCCAGCCCCGATGTGTGACCCTCCACCTCCCCGAGCTGCTCCCTGGTGGAGGTGGCCGAAGTCCCGCCCTCTAGGGCAGGCAGACATGGGACAGACATGGGTACCATTGGCTGTCACACAAAGTGAACGAGTGGATGTAAGGTGAAGGCAGAATGTTCCAGATGGTCCAGGGAGGAGTGGCCCCTTCCTGCTGGAGGAGCACAGAAGCTTTTTGGAAGAGGCTGAGCTGAAATTTGTGAAGGGACTAGGATTTCCACAGGCAAGACCAGGACAGTGTTCCCAGCTCGAGGGGGACTCCATGGTCCCCTTTTCATGGTTAGGGCTGAGGCTAAGAGAGAGCCCCAGAGAGAAGGGTCAGGGCCACAGCTGACCTCAGTCCCACTGGGACTCCCACTCCAGGCAACTCTGGGGCTGAGCCCCTCAGGTTCCACTGCACCGGCCACAAGTCTGTGTTCAGGGTTGTCCTGCCGGAGGGACGCAGGAGCTGGTCCATGCAGAGCTGTTCTGTGGCCTTAGGAACCCTGAGAATCCAAGAAGGGAGAGTCAGTCTGAGGCAGGGCCCTGTGGAGCCCTCAAAACATCCTCAGATTATTAGAAACAATTCCTATTAATTGCTCAGTGAACACGTTTTAAGTGCTTACTGTATGCAAAGCAAGGGGTAGGGTGGGCAGGTAGAGGGACCAGAGAGCCAACTGTCTGACAGGCATTCGCTGGAGGAGACACAGGAAGTGTGCTCAGTGTGGCAGAGGGAAGGGGGTGGCCCTCTTCAGCCCACAGCAGGGCTGGACTGAAACCCTGCCCTAGGGACCTGGAAGGGGTGGGGAATCTTCTCCAGGCCTCCTTGTGGGCAAGGTGTGTCTGAGGGCCAAGCCGAGAAAGGGAAACACAAAGGGAGACCCTCATTTTCCTCCAATTTCATGTTTCATTCCTTCTGGGAAGGTTGTCGGGCCAGAATGAGGGGGGCCATCTGCCACCCTCCCTCCCACCTCCTTGGAAACCCGTGTGGTGTGCTCACATCTTGTGGGGTCAGTAGTCCCCTGGGGCCTGCAGTCACGTGGCCTGGTGGACGCAGGGGGCTGACCTTTCCCCCAGGGGTAGGACCGGATCTGCTCAGAGGCCGGCAGTGCGGGCTCTCTCACAGAACCTTCCGGCTTAAAGCTGCGTTTTTATGACTTTGTCAGCACTGGCGCTTTCAGCCCCAGGATTAAAGGGACCTGTGTCTGCTGGAAAAGGAGTCAGGGAGGAGGGTCCATTTCAGGTTTTATCCCGAGTGGTTTCCGGTGCCAGCAAGATGAGACGGGAATGAGGGATCCAGGTGTCCACTGCAGAGCCCGGGGCTTTGTTCTGAGATGCAGGTGCGACCTCACATGCAGAGCAACCTTCATTTCTGAGGCACAAAGATGAAGGTCAGTGACCAGAAGGGTCACACCCAAACGGCGGCTGCGTGTCTCACTGCCACGCTCCGACTCTCCCAGTTTCTCTGCCTCAGGATAATCCACCCAGAAAAGTCATTTTAATGTAAACCAGTGTGGAGACTACTCTATCAATAAAGTGGTGTGTGACTTTGAGCCCAGATCAAGACAGAACCCCAGGCAGGACTCCCAGGGCTGTCCCCTGCCTGGGTCATCCTAGCTGAACTTGCCAGGGTCATTCAGGTGTGCCCGGGAGGCAGGCCCCTCCCTGGTTGTGTGTGAATCACACAGAACCTCTGTGTCGGCACCTTTGTCTGCCCCCTGACCACCGGCAACTTGGTGACCATCCCGGTCAATGTGACTGGTGGAGGGTCGGACAGGCCCTCTCCGTTTCGGTCGGGAGAGCTTGAGCCAGCAAATGTTTTTTGTTTGTTTGCTTGCTTGCTTTTGTTTTTAAATATCACCCAGTTCTGGCTACACTATAGGAAATTTCCAGGAGTAATTTTGTGAACATAAATAATTAGCTGGATGGGTTTTTCCTTCTGAAGTTCGCAGTGGACTGGCTCAAAGTAGGTACAGAGTCTCTTATTCCATCCTGGGATGGGGGACCCAGGGTTTCCACCCTTAGATCTCTAGGACCCCTGGCAGGGGGCCGACCCAGTGTGGCCACGAGGCACTGGGCGATTGCTCTGGGTCCTGGGTGCCCCTGACCCAGGAAAGCCAGGTCAGCTCTCTGCTGACTGTCGCTCCGGTTAGGACAGTGACAGCAGTGATGGGCTTTGTGTCAGACGTTCAAAGGTTTTGGAGGCGGGTCTTGCTCTTGTCCTGGGTAGTAAGGGGTGGGCCACTGCCATAAAGTTTCAGGTGCCTGGGGGCAGAGCTGGCAGGTGGTGGAGCCGGGGACGCCACTGGGCCCAGCTTGAGGTCGATGCCCACCCCACCCCCAGGCTGCACTGCACCCCAACATGGACACCGACTGAAGCTGGAAAGGACCCAGGCTTCCATCTGTTCATTTCCCCTTTGCTACAGAAAACATGGGTCTATAATTTACATTAATAGCTATATTCTTAGAACTTCTAAAAGCCTCAACTTACTGTTTTTGTCACTTACCCTGTGGGTTTTGAGTAAAAGCAATATTCTAGGGAGTCTAAAACATACTTGTCATCCAGTAAGCCGAGGCTTTGGCAGCCCAGGGGGTTTGCCTCATTCTCTGCGCCTGCTGGAGAAGTTCCCGGGGGACCTTAAGTGGTCAGGGCCAGGGGCTGTGGCGATGGTGGCCTGAGGCTCTCCTGTGCTCCTGCTGGCCAGTGTCCTTAAAGTGGCTGAGTCAAGTCCAGGAGATAGATACTCATCTTTGTATTTTTATCTCACTTTAAATTCTTAACGTATGTATTCCATAGTGCATTTAACAGACAGACACAGAACCTGGTTGTGGCACGTACGCTGTAGATATAAATTGGGGCGAATAGTTGGCTGAGTTTGGAGCCTTTAGGGAGTGATCTTTCTGCAGGCGAGCCCCTTCTGCACTTTGCTTGTGACTGAGCTGGTCAGTGCCTGGGGTGAGTCCTCTAAGCGCCCGTTCTCAAGGTGTGGTCTGGGTCTCCTACAGATCCAAGACCTTTTGGGGTCTGTGAGGTTACGCCGGTTTTGTTTACTAGGAGGTTTTATGCCTTCCCATCCTTCAAGTGTATGCTGGAGTCTCCCAGAGGCCCCGATATCTGACAGTGTGTGGGCCCATAAAGTCAAATGTGGCAAAGATATAGGTATAAGCCACATGAACCAAAGTTCTCAATTTTTAGAGCACAAAGTTTGAGATACCTTAAAACACGGAGATTTATGTCTGGCTGTGGACATTTCACCTGGCTCTTCTCTCACTGTGGGCCCGTCTGAGGTGGGCAGCCGGGGTCCTGTGGTGGCCCGTGCCCTGCTGGTTAGTTACACTAGCTCATGTGTGCCCTGGCGATCTGGAGGTGGGACAGTTGCTGGGGAAAGCAGTTCTTGTCCTGCCAGTCTTACCAGGTAGACACCTCCGCTCATGGGGCTGGTAATCCAGCTGGTAACTGGGTTTAGAAGTAAGTTAGCGTCCTGACCAAAGTCAGCTGTTTATTCATCGAGATTAAAGTTCTAGATCTCCATGGGTTTTCATATTTGAGGCAAGTAGATTTCATCTGTGACATACACAGTCTCCTTTGCCTAATGAGAGACTCTGAGCCATGATTACTTCCAAAGAGGGAACCATTAAGAGAGACCGAAAGTCCTGCTGAAGCTGATGAATGACCACCCTTCACAGAAGCACTGGGGGCACAATCCACCCATTGCCCTGCTCACTGGGTCCCTGTGAAATGCTTCCATGACCCCCTGAATGTGGACGCCTGTGGGTCCCCTTTCCCCCCAAGCCAAGCGTCCTGCAGAGCTCCAGGCCACCTCTGGGGGAACGCCCAAGAAGCTACTTTGATGTTTGTGTGTTTTGGGAAATTCAGAGTGAGACTGATTAGCAGAAGCAGGCCAGCAAGGAACCCGATGCACCAGTTCCCCCACTTTTAGTCCACTGCCATCTCGTTATTCACTTTGCTTCCGATCTTCTTCATAAAACAGGAGGTTTCCTCTGGAAGAGATCCCGCTGGATGAAAAGGAAGCAGCTCAGTGGCTTCACAAACTGTACCAAGAGAAGGTAAAGGCGCGCAGTCCCCCCGCCCCCCTCTCCCCCGGGTCTCAGGAAAGGTTCGAAGGGGCAGCCCGTGGGGCAGGCTGCTGGCATGCTGGCTCCCTCTGGCACCGGGAGTGCTGTGCGGTTCTCGAATCCTTCTTTCCTATCCTTTCTCTCTCATTTTTCTTAACTTTTGAGAAATGAACGCACTAGAGAAAAGTATAAGGGTAACAGAGTGCTTGTGTAACCACGGAGAATAGCACTCGATGCCGTTTCTTTTATTTTTTCATGTCAAAGAAGGCACAGACATATAACAGACACATACATGTGTATGTGTGTGGTTAATAGAAGAAACAGAATGTAGATGGCATGAGAAGGTTCTCACACCCAGCGCCATCCCCCCCAGCACGCCTCCCCCCCACTCTGAATCCTGGCTTGTTTTATGCATACACGAGCGGTAGGGGGCAGTAGGTTTTTGTTTTCAGCCTTGAGGAAGGCTTAGATAATCAGAAAATCCTTTCAGGAGATGACAACTATCCTTTCAAATGCATTGACCAGATTGCAAGAAAATAGGAAACCTCTACGGATCAAAAAAGGAGATGGAACTGAAAAGCCGTGGTAAGCCTATGGGCTCTCCTGGTGGAGTTTGCTGGTCTTAACCAAAGTCTTGAGTTGTAATGTCTGCCTGGAAACAGAAGGTAAGGGCTTGACCTCATTCAAGGCAGAAGTTAGAACTGGAAACCCTGCGTGAAGCCGGAAACCTCTGTGAGTTTTCCCCTCAGAAAGGTTCAACGAAAAACATCCATCAGCCAGCACAGGGAAGGGACTCGGAAGCTTCCTCTCTTGGTCTCAAAACGGTCCCCCTGGTAAGTCATAATCCCAAGCCTGATTGCGAACAGGTTTGGAGTTGGAATTTATACTAACAACATAGTTCAAAAACCAAGACAGTCTATCAACGTGAAAAGTGGTTCCAGGCAAATCTCTGGGGTTCCTGGGAGAAGCATGTGCAAGACTGGAAGAACAGGACCGCACACCTGAGCGGCCCAGGGTTTCCTCAGGTGGAGCGCTGCTGGAGATGAGCTCAGAGCCAAAATCCCTCACAGGCAAGACACAACAGCCGGAAAAGTTAAACTCCCAAAATCTCAATCAGCGGAACTATCAGACAGAGACTGAGATTGGTATTTTTGAAATGATTAAGCATAAAAGAAGGAACAAAAATCTCAATCAGCGGAAAAAAATGAGTCAGGTTTGAGAAAAACCAAGTAGAATTTACAGGCACGAGAAATCCAATCATGAGCAGTAGACTCTTAATAGATATTTCATCTATCCCTAACCTGTCTTAGATAGATATTTCATCTATCAGGAAGAGGAAATTAGTGAACTGGAAGATTTAAAAGAAGTTGTTCAGAATGCAGCCCAAGGTACACCTGTGAAAGGAAGGTTAGAGGACAGAGAGAATAGGCTGAGAGGCGAAGTGGGTGGCTGTTAGAAGGTCCCGAGGGAGAAAGTGGAAGACGTGGTGACGAGCAGTGTCACAGCTGATAACCATGAAACTCCTAGAATTGATGAGCACGGATTTCCTCAGGTTCAAGAAATACAAGTCTGGGATAAGATTTAAAAAAAAAGAAATTCACCCTGCTTGGCAATGAAATTGCTAAATACCAAAGATCAGGAGGTAAGAATCACCAGAGAGGAAAGACGTACCGCCCACAAAGGACTGATCACAAGGTTAATAGTGGACACATCTCTTCCTGTGTCTCAGAGTCTCTTCGGAAGTCTTACACATTCTGCCCTCTTAGTAACTATACACACACTCACATGCACACACATTATGCACACACAGACATGCGCAGACAGAACAGAGCAAGCCCAGAGTGTAGAAAAAAGAAAAGAATAAAAATAGCATGAATGATTTTAACAGAAAGCAAAGTTACAAAAGGATGAATCTGCAGCACCAAAAGCTTGTCCTTTAGAACTCTTACAGACTAGGAAGCCTCGGGCAAGGCTGCCCACCGGAACAAGAGTGATGGCGTTAACAGGAATAAAGAGGTGACCCAGCCAAAGAGCAGGGCGTGGAGGTGGCATGAGAGCAGCCCACGCCTTTGGAAACTCAGATACAGCATGCAATTTCAAAGAACAATGTAACGCTCTCCAGAAGAAGCAGCGTGAATGAAAGGAAGCAGCGCACAAGCCCCAGGCAGGTGGGCAGAGAGTCCTCGTGCACACCGGGGGCGAAGGAGGGGCGTCTCTGGACCTCTGTCAGGTGTACACGTTCGAAACTTGGTATAAACAAAGGGGGCAGTGTCTGTTCGGCAAGAAATGAGAAATAACCCAAAAGTGTGTCAGGAAGTAGACACACTGCACTTAATGTATTTGTTTGCTGTGATTCAGTTAAAAATGAACTGCATATTATCAACCTAACTGAATCTGGAGAAAATGGTGTGAGAAAAGCAGATTGCAGTGTGTGTGTGTGGGTGTGATGTGACACTCTTACAGAAAACTGCAAAGTGTGCAGCACTCTGGTCGTCATGGCTGTGGACACGCATGTGTGCGGTGTGAGGGGAAAACTGCTCATGGGAACGGAAGTCCCAGGTTGGGAGCAGGGTGACTTCTGCAGCTGATGGGACACAGGGCCTTCTCTCTGAAATAACCTCATGCAAGTGCAGCAAAGGATGCGTTTTGAGTATTTTGATACTATTTGCGTGTTATCCTATAATATTAAATTATATAACATAATATTTCTGAATTTTTTTATGTGTCACTTACATTTTAATTTATTCTAGGGACACCCCACTATGGTGTCATTCTACGTTCTCTTTGTCAGTCACCTTTTTTTTTTTTTTTAAGATTTTATTTATTTATTTATTTATTTAGAGCGAGGGGGGAAGGGAAGGAGAAAGAGAGGAAGAGAAAACATCAATGTGTGGTGCCTCTCACGTGTCCCCCGCTGGGGACCTGGCCTGCAACCCAGGCATGTGCCCTGACTGGGAATTGAACCGGCAACTGTTTTGTTCTCAGGCCTGTGCTCAGTCCACTGAGCCACACCAGCCAGGGCACCATTTTTTTTATGTCTGTTGGCAGTGACATAGATGGGTTAAATTCACCCCTTTCAGATGCTGCATGGGTGTTCCACTGAGTGCTGACACCCCGTTCCTCTCTGTGAAATTAGCATGTGTCCCACTTTGCTGGGACCGGTGGGGCAGGTGCACGTGGGAGCGTGTCTGTCTGAGACGCAAAGGCTTAGCACCCTCACCAGTGGTGCAAGGCTCTGTTCCTTGAGAAACTTCTCAAAGTTGTGCTTCTCACAACCTGCCCGGGTTATGTTCTCCAGCTGAGCCTGAGATGCCCTTCTCCCCATCTTGTGAACAGAGGGTCTGGATCACCTGCTGCCCCACTGCCCCCAGCCAGGAGAGATGCAAAGGCCCTGCAGTTACCAGACTGGGAGCTTCTGAGAGCCATGATGCCTTATGTCTATGGCAATTACCAATTAGCTACAATCTCCCCATTTTGCAGATGTAGAAACTAAGGTCCTGAGAAGAAAGGGGCTGTCCTCTGGGGGACCAGGCTGGAAGTCCCCAGGTCCCTGGGCCTCTGGCCCAGACACTGCCCACCATGCCTGCTGCTGAGTTGAGGAATGGCTGGCTCTCACAGGTGGCCAGTGTGTGGGGGAAATGGGACCAAGGCCCGGCATCTACTGTTCTTGCTTCCTGGCCACTCAAATCACCATCACAGAACTGGGTGGGACAAGAGTAAGTTTACGGTTGTTCATATACAACAACTAATAAATGATACAAGAATAAGCCATGTTTTATGTGCTCACTACTGGAAACCTACTTCTGCCCCACCCCGTGTAGTGCGCAGCCCAGCCCTATGATAACAGAGCCTGGAGCCCCCTCTGCGTGGGGCCAGCTTTGGGGGCAGGGAGAGACAGGCACTGGAAATGGGGAGGGGGTGGGCAGGACAAGCTGATGGCTGAATAGTCTCAGTTTCTCTAACATTCCGGAATAAGCATATTCAACAGAGGTTTGACAGAGGAAAGAGGAGCTTGTTCAGGTGAGGAGTCGGGATGAGGAAAAAGGACATCACACTTGAGAAGCAGCGCCACAGAATCGTTTCTGCAGGTCAGGCAAGCCCAGCACTGGGACAGAGACATGCATGAACGCCCTTTGTGCCGTCCTCCTGAGACGCGTTGGGTATGTGGACGCTGGATCGAGACACAAAACACAGTTCTTAGTTCAGAAAAGGCCGGGGGAGGCGTGGGGAGGCCCCGCCTTCTGGTTGGTAGTGTCATCTCAGGCTCCGCTTCACCCTGACAGCCACCTGCTGTAAGTGCCCTGAGAGAGAGAGCTGGAGGCAGGACCCGTCTGCTTAGTGTCGGGCGGTCAGAGTGGAGGTGGCCCAGTGGGCTTGAAAATGGCAGGAACGTGCTGGGGGCCGTGCAGGGCAGGGCCTCGCAGTCACCCCGAGGTGTACGCGTGCATCCGAAGGTCAAGGGTGCTCCCGACCATGCGAGGCTGCCCGCGGTGGGGGCGGCTGCCTGCAAGTTGCATGAGGCTGTGAGACTGGGTGTTTGTCCGTCCCCCGTCCTCATTTTTATGTAGCACAAAACCCAACTGTAGAAAACTGAACGCCGAAAATAAAATGAAAATAAAATCGGGCAACGTTGGCCTCTCCGTGGTCCCATACAGACACCCAGTCGTGCAGGTTCTTTAAATGGCATCCCGTGGCACCTCAGACATCACGGTGCACCTCCTTTCAACAGGTTCTGTGTGGTGGCCACGGAGAAGTCTGTTCTGCGGGGTGTCCCCTTGCTCAGCCAGCCCAGGCTCGGTGCTCCCAGCACGTTCCCGTGCCACTGCTGACAAAGCCCTGTCAGCGTCATCTCCCTGTCTTCACCAGCTCCTCTCTCCTGTCATTGGCCTACAGAAAGCAGAGGAAGGAGAGGTGAAGTCAGTTTCTGCGGCGGCAGAGCCAGCACAGGGTGATGCCAGGACTGTGCCCCGGCCAGCTGCTGGACACCCAGCAGGTCATGGCTGGCACCCCTGCCTTTGAGACGCAGTGGGAGATGACGAGGGGCCTGACTCACACACCCAGTCATGGGTCACAGTGCCCATCCTGTGTCAGGCACAGACTCATTATTGTCCTGGGAAGTGTGCCAGGTCGAAGGGTCCGTATTTTTACAAGTTTTGATACAGGCAGCCGGGGCTCTCTGTGCAGGCCATGTGGCTCCCTCTCCCACCCGTGGCATGCGGTTCGCCCCTTCTCCGTGGCCCCTTACAGGTTGCGCCATGTTGCACTGTCAGCACTGCCTCTCTGGTGAGAGGACAGCGTGTAAAGACACTGCTTTTCTTGACTCTCACAGGATGCCTTGCAGGAGACGTATAGCCAGAAGGGTGTGTTTCCGGGGGAGCAGTTCAAGCCTGCCCGACGGCCGTGGACGCTCCTGAATTTCCTCTTCTGGGCCACGGTTCTCCTGTCCCCTCTGTTCAGCTTTGTCTTGGGCGTCTTTGCCAGTGGCTCTCCCCTCCTGATCCTGACGTTCCTGGGCTTTGTCGGGGCAGGTAAGGAATGTGAGCAATCACACAGCTCAAGGCCGGGGTCTGCCGTGTGCCTGCCGAGGCACCCAGGCCTGGAGATGATCACAGCACCCTGGGAGGCAGCAAGGAGCAGGGTCCAAGCAAGGCCTCATGGGCCTCAGAGAGCGGGCTCTGGCCACTCTGCTGCAGAAGCTGCCTGCTCCATGGGGACAGGCCAACTGGGCCTGTGTGGGGCAGAGGGAGGAGTGGGGGTGGGCCTGCCTGCCTGCCACCCACGTGGGCCCTCAGTAACGATGTCCCCAGTTGATCTAACCTCACCTTTCTCCTGTTTTAAAGCTTCCTTTGGAGTCCGCCGACTAATAGGAGTAACTGAAATAGAAAAAGGCTCCAGCTACGGAAACCAAGAATTTAAGAAAAAGGAGTAATTAATGGCTGTGATTGAACGCACGTAACCTGACGGTGGTATCCGATTAACTCAATTAAAAACAGAACAACACATACGGAGAGGAAAAAAGACACTTAGAAACTATTTTTCTTATTAACTGGTGACTAATATTAACCAATAAACTTGAGCCAAGAGTAAAGAAATCGGAAGGCCTGCCGGATGGAGACAGCCACAGCGCACAGCAGGGCCCACCTGTCGCCATGGGAGATGGGGTGGGGGGGTAGGGGGATGGCATCCACTCTGGGGAGGTGGCTCCTGGGGCACCGGGTCTCACCCAGCGTCATCTCTCAAGGACTCTGCCGGCCAGAGAGAGCCTCGAATGCTTTCTCTTCTTAAAGTTAGGTCCTGTTTTTGGCTTTTATCCGTGATTTCGGGAACTCACCCTGGCCCCTCAGCTCTTCCCCTGCACCCCAAATGTTCAAATGTTCTTCAGGACTCCCCCAGTGCTCCAGGGAATGAATGTCACAAGGTCTTTGGCCCCCCAAGGCAGCCAACACCTTCACTTCCAGACGGTGGGGTTGGGGAGCTAGTGGGGGTGAGGACACTGCTGAGAGAGTTCTCTGGGCAATGAGGGGTGTCAGATGGCCTGGGTGCCCGCGCCGTGCTGGCTATGGGCAAATGCTGGGCAGGTTACTACCTAACCCTGCGTGTAGGTGCCTGAGGACTCACTGAGATGTGGCGTGCTTCCTGCACCCAGAGCTCCTCTGTCCCTTTCTCCCTGCGGCCTTCAGACTGAGTCCCTCTACTGGGTGCTGGGGAGGAGGCCACGCTGGGCTGGTGTCCTCTCCCCCTGTGACCAGGAGCCCAGAGGTGCTGAGTGTGCCAGAGGGAGACCTTTGCCCCATAGCCCCCAGGACCTGTGAGTGCTTCTTTAAAAGCGAAGTCAATACCCAATCTGTCTTCTAAAGGTGGTTGGGACTGCTGACACAGAGCGTGTGGGCTTCCAGAGATTTTATTTTTACAGTTGATCTGTTGATGGCTCTCAAGGCCCCAATGAAAACTAGAGGTGGTGAGCCTGTCTCCCTCCCGTGCCTCCCTCCCTGCCCTGAGCAGGCACAAGTGACCCTGCGGAGGGCCTGCCTCCGGCCAGGTAGGGCCCATACCCACAGGTGCCCAGCAGAGTGTCTCTCCAGGGTCCTAACAGCTTGTGCTTGGCCTGTCCTCTCAGGATCCTTTTAGGCATGGCCCTGGAGGGAGGCGTTTGATCCGAAAGTGAAGGTTTGATGCACGTGGCCAGGCTGGGGCTGGGAGCTGCTGGGCAGATTGAGGGGTGGGGCCGAGGGCCCCCCGGCCTCCCCGCCTCCCTCCTGGTGGGGCTCCGCTCGGTGATTCCGCTCCAACCCACCTGCACTGGGCTTTCTTCCTGCACTTTCAAGTTGGACTTTTAAAGTGACATTCCCCTCATGGTTTTTAGCAAGGGAAAGAAAATAACGGGTGTTCTGTCTGCTACACTGTAACCAGCGTTCTGAATAGAGGCAGGTTGAATTTTCTAGAAAAACAAATGGAGGAAAGAGACATGAAAAACATTAGAAATTATATTGGAAAAATAATGTGTTGGCCCTAAGTGTGTATTTTGGGAAGATTTATCGGGATGGCATCAATTCTTTAAAACAATGACACGCTCCTGAATTGTAGGTTTGGTGACAGAGGCGTTCTTGCCTCGATCTTAAAGCACATCCTCTGCTCCCTCTGGTCTGAGGGGCTACTTCAGAGTTGATTTGTCTTCACATAGCGCGCTGCTCGTCTGTCTTTATGGGTGTCATCGGTGTCATTTGCTACATCACTAATGCCTAAAAGATTTTAAAGGAGACAAGGAAGGGGGACGGTACGCCAGGGCAGAGCCATTACAAAAAAAAATGCAAATTTAGATCTTTTACCACTTAGTTACTAGTCCTGGTTTCCCAGATAAGTTCCTTCCCCTCGAAATTAATATATAATGTGTGAGTTCTACATCGAGTTAATGAATGAGCAGTGCAGACTCCTCTGTAAACGGAGACTGAGACCAGGGTGTGGGTTTCAGGTCTCAGTGGTTCCTTCTGATTTAACACCGAGCAGCTCGCGCATCGCACACCAAGCCCTTTGGGAGCAATAAAAACTACAGCATGAATGTTCAGGCTTTTTTTTTTTTTTTTTTTTTTTTTGAGAGGGAGTATCTTGCCTTTCATTCACTTCAGAAGAAAAGGGGGAGGGGGGCTCTTAATTTTTTACAAATTAATAAATTGCAGAATAGTGCTTTTCTTTATTCTTTGCCTTTACACCCACTCCTGAGCTCCATCTGTTGCTGATGTTGTCATGTCCAATTCAGCTGAGTGTTGGAACAGGCCGTGCTGATTGCTGCTGCCGGAAGGTGCTGTGGGCCTTGAGGGTGCCCTCTACACTCGCTCTTGGTCAGTCCAGGGCTGGGCAGTGTTTGCTGGCCCTCCCTGCTGGGGCAGGCTCTGTGACTGGCAGTGTGCCTCTGGAGCAAGCCTCCTGATCCTGCGGATGCGTGGGGGGTGGGGGTGGGGGTCACGGCTGCATGATTCTTAGCTCAGGGCAAGGCCTCACTCTCAGACGCCAGGTTCCGAATCCTTTGTCATCTTCCACCTCCGTTTCTTGGCCCTGCCCAGTGCGTGGAATTTGGCTCGCGGGCCTCACCCATGTGTCCAGCTGGGGAGAAGGCTGCAGTCCTTCGGGCCCCCTCTAGGGAGTTCCAGGGGCTTCTGAGGTGACTGATATTTCCATGGTGACTGTGTAGTAGCTGCCAGCACCTGGGGACTTTCTGACTTCCCTCTATGGGGCCTTTCCGATGGCATCATACTCAGTGACTGGGCCTACTGCTTGCGAGCAAGCAGATGCTGGAGAAAGGCTCGGCCCATCAGAGGGAAAGCAGGTCATAGATTTTTCTCTTTATGTACGCCCTTTTTTTCTCCAAACAGGCCTGGTGGAGTGTTTGAAATTGTTCCCCACTGATGAGTTTTAACCCAGAGAAAGGAGGAGCACTGGTCGTCCAGTACTTGGTGGCAGCGTACTAGATGCATGGCCCTCTCTGAGGTGCTTTATAGTCCCTGTCCTCAAGGAGCACAGGACCTGGTTGAAGTGATGAGCTCTGAACATAGAAACCACTAAACAATAGCAAAGCAACAATGTATACGACACATTCTCGTGAAAAAACAACCCAACGTGAATGCCGGTGTGGTCACAATTAATTCGGTATCTGCCTTGTCTGTCCCTGTCACCGCCTTGTGCGCCGAGGCAGGAGAACCTTCCTCACGTTAACTCAGTTACTGAGCGTGATGTCGGTCTGAAGAACAGCGGCGGGCACAGCCACGTGCAGTTCGGGAGCTGTCTCTAGGCTGTCCACACCCACGTGACTAATGCTTATGTCAGATTTGAGGTGAAGAGTGAGTCACTCTGCATGTTGCTTTGTCTCTGCCCGAGACACCTATAGGATAAGCCAAATAGAATCTTTTCAGCCCGGCTGATTTTCAGCTGAATTGTTCAACCCTGAGCGTGAACTCATGCCGCAAACTTCTCACCAGTAGTGCATGCTTCCCCCAGCATGCAACACTTAGCGTCCAACGGTGTGAGTTGGCTTCCAACTCTCCTGCCCTGTAACCAGGCTTAGGATCAAAACAGTTGGGCCTGCCGTGCCCGCCTGCCTTCTCCCTGGAGACAGCACGTCCCTGGCCCACGTGCCTGCCCCTTTGTCCAGTGAGTTAGCTCACAAAGCAAAGGCCAGCCTCTCCGAACGCCCAGGCCTGGGTCCTCCAACCCTACTCCCGGCCACACCACCCACTTGGACTGGGCCAGGCTTTGTCCCAAACCCTGCTTGGGGCTGCCAGGGTGCATGCGGACATCCGGGTTTCACAGTCTTGCATATCAGGGCCAGGATGCAAAACAACAGGGACAGTTTTGGGGTAGAAGGTGTCACATTGTGTTCTCCCGGATGGAGGGGGTGGACACGTGTGAATTAAGTTTTAGCACAAGCGGTTGCCACTAGCTGATTCGTTGAAAATGGTGGCCTTCTCACAAACCACTCGGGAAATTCAAGGACAAGACGATTTCAGGGAACCCGGGAAGTACCAGAGAAGCTGACACCTGTCAGCCCCAGCGGCAGCCACGCGTTCTTTTCCAGGACAATTGGATTGCTTTAAATTTTTAAGCTTTGTAAATGACAAGTTCACCTGGAGTTTTCTTTTCTCGTAAACTTTTTCATTTCTTAACTTTTTGTTGCATAAGTATTTGGACAGAAGTCAAACTGTGAATGAGATACTGAAATGCACTAAATTGTATTAAACTGGAGTTACTTGATACAATGAAGAAATGCATCTGCTCTGCTTGTATTTATTGTCTCAGAACTGTTACGTCGTGACAATCAAATGTTACTTGCCTAACTGCCAGGAAATTCAACTGGCTTCTCAATCAGAAAGACCATCAGCAAATTACGTCCACCAAGTAATCGCTGAACATGAAGACCGCCGGCAAGCACTGTCCGTGGAAATGAAAAGCTCTCTTTGGAAAGCCACACAAACCGTCAATCCCAGGGCGTGTGACAGACGTTGGGGTCTTCTTCTGTTGTTGACAATCTGCCATAGCTGACCATTGGCCAGTTTCAAAGGGTGACACGTTGTCTACAGGGTGCAAATACGTTTTTGGACGTTCCTTTTGTACACTTCATTTTTACAGGTTTGCTACTCACAGCCTTTATGTAGTTGAAGACAGAGGTATTTTTGGTCTATAGGAGTCAGGGGAGGGGGGAGCTAACTTAGATTTTAAAAGTCTGTGTCCCCAAAAACCTGACTGTTCGCCATGCTCTGCGAAGATCACTTTGTCCATGGGCATGTGTGAGCATGCCCGAGCGGCGCTGTTTTCCGGATAAAATGCTGCAGGCGTCATATTTATTAATGTTGCTGCTGTGGAAGAGAGGGATAAAATATCCACAATATAAGAGAATGTGACTGTGTCTCCTGTTCCTTTGTTTCTAGTCTGCACAGATTTTCCCCAGGGAAGTCCAGGGCCTCGGGTGCTCACTGGCCTACGGGGCGGGCAGCTGCACGGGCTGCCCTGCTCCACGCCTCCCCGGCTGCCTGCTCGGTGCACTTGCCGAGCCTCCCCTTTTCATGTCCTTTGCCTTCGGAGGGGAGTTGGGGAAGGGGCACCACCGTCTGGAGGAAGGCAGTTCGTGCATAAATCCGTGACATGTCTGTCTCTGCCTGAAAACGGGTCTTAGAAGCCATCAAGAACAAAAGGGTTTCCAAAGTAGGCATGTACACATCAAAAGCTATTTTTTGTAAAAATCTATTCTATGGAGAAAACCAAGGACCCCTTTTTCTTTCTTTTTCTTTTTTTTATAAAGAAAAGAACACTTGTTAGAACCAAGAGCTATTACCGGGTTGCATTTGTCTGTCTGAGGAAAAATAAATTGAGCTAAAAGGTTCACGGCTTCACTTCTGCTCTGGGAACTGCTGTGGCAATGTGCTCTGTGTGGGTCCCAGTGGCGGTGGCGGAGGCGGAGGCTGGGCCCACATCCACACCCGGTCCCCTGAGAACTGGAAAGGCTGGGTGCAGACAGGCCATCACATCTAGCTGTGACATATTTGTAAAATATACCTCAAATCCAGAGCCTACATGTACCAGCACATGCACACATGTGCACACGAACATGCATAGGTGTGAAATTTGGGGTGATGTGATGATGCAGGAAATGAAACCAAAGGGCCCTGGTGCCACTCGGTGTGGTGGAACGGGAGGGTGGGGTCGCACCCTTGTCCCCCGCGTGCCCCGTTTGCTTCACTTGTGCTCTTGTCCCTGATGGAACATGAGCGTCCCTAGGCAGAAACGGGTGGCTATGGAAGTCACCCTCAGACCCACAGATACCTGGGATGCCCAGGTGATGGCCCAAGCCTGCCTGCTGCTGCTGGCCCAGACCCCACCTCTGCTTTGGCCCTACTGGGGTGACATGGTGTGGAGAAGTCCTCCCATGGCCACCCACTGTAGTGAGAAGTGTGTGGGAGCACGAACACACACATGTGCCTGGGAACACACACACTGGCACACGCACATACCAACACATGCACAAACCCATGCAGGCACACTGCACACGTGCACATATACACATGTGTGTACCCGAGTGCCTGCACCAATGTACCAGCACATGCACACACACAAAGAACAGGGGAAAGCAGGGGGTCACTTAAGAACAGCCCCATCAGGAAATGGGGTGAGATCACAAGCCTACGCTCCTGAATCGTTCTCACACTCACATTCCCTCCCAGCACAGTGCCTGAGGACTGGGGTGTCCAGGTGGGCCGCGCGGCAGGGCGTTTGTGGAGAGAAAGAAGCGCTCCCCAAAGACTAGAGAAAGCAGACCATCCTGTGACATCTCAGAGGGGTTAGTGATGGCTCTTGATCCAGCCTCCAGCTCTACCAGGAGTGGGGAGAATGTGACACCCACAGGAATATTATTCCAGGGGGCACATTTTATGGAAAGTGGGCAAAAAGTATGGAATGCATGGGACATGTGACATATGGGGGCACTGGCTGTGGTGTCTTCAGCCTGCCCCCTCCCAGGGAGAATCCTGCATGTAGCTTGGAGGGGTTCCCCAGCTATGTAGAGCCAAGCCTGACTCTGTAAGATCACACTGTGGCGTGCAGTGAGGCCCTCAGATGGCCTTCTAGAAGGGTGTGTCTTGCAGAACAGGTGTGTAAGCCTGTCACCAGAGATGGTTGCTCTGTCCAGGAGAAGCAAGACCCAGTGCTGTCCCAGGTCTGTCCCCTTCTCAGGGCCAGAGTGTGAGGTGAGGCCTTGGGAGTCAGAGGAGGGGGTTTCAGGGACCCCAGAGTGCCCCAAACCAGGAGGTGCCTGCAGGAGCCTGGGGGTGTCCTTGAAGACTTTAAACAGGGCCAAGGATGGGAGGAGGTGACAGCTGGCTCTAGCCAGGTGTGTCCAGCCTGTTTGCAAAATGACTGTACAATCTGAGCCCCCTGCCAGGGGAGCAGCTTGAGGTGGGGCTCTCCTTCTCTCTGCCCCCTGCCATGGAGGGACAGGGGCTCAGACCTTATACGAGGGGTTCAGACTTAAAAGGACTCAGGGTGTTGTCCATCCTACCAGCTGCAGGGCTGAGGTGTAGCTCCGCCCCGCTGTCTGTGAAGCTGCTGCACACCTGCCCAGGGGTTCATCCAGCTCCCACCAGGTCCTCAGTCTCAGTTCAGGACCAGAAAGCCTCCAGGACATAAATCCCCCTCCCCCAACAGACTGATTTACGTCATCTCACTTCCTGGCAAGTGTTCTGATGATGTCTCTAATTAGGTGGTCAGTCCCCTGCCCAGGACTTTGTAAGAAATCTGACCCATGGGGCCAGTCCAAGGCCATGGGATGGACCCTCCACTCATACAAAACGAGGAGGTGGCCGCTACCTCCGGTGACCCTGCCACATGGACATGATGGAGAAACTGTGCACCTCAGGATGTGACCTTCAGTGCTGGAAGATGGCAGTGCAGGTATGAATTACTGTCCTCTCCTCCTGCTCAAACCCTCTCCTGCTGCTTCCAACCAGAAGAGAGTGCCCCCTTGACCAATGATGGCGTTGATGTGGAAGGAGATGTGGCCACCTCTCGGGCCACACGTGACTCGGGGGTTTGGAGGGTGCCCTGCCTTCAGGGTGTAAGGTTCTGTGGTCCAGAAAGTATCTCCTTAGCCCTCCCTGGCCCATTGCTCCAGGACAGAGCTTCTGAAACCCTTGTGAATTCCTCAATAAGGACACTAGGAGCCACTTTTGTTCTAATGAGGTGACGCAGGGTGGGCTCCTGATGGGGGGGTCGGTCACCAGAAAGACTAAGCCATGATGGGAAACTTGGAACTTTCAGCCCCCTCCCCCACTCTGCAGACGGGAAGAGGAGCTAGAAATGGAGGTAATGGGGCATCAGGCCTATGCAAGGAAGCCTCAACGGAATCCCGGCAGCATGGGGTTTGGGAAGCCTCTGGGTGGGTGGGCATACCCAGGTCCCAGGACTGTGAGGCACTCCAGGGCCGAGGCATGCCTTTAGTTCCCACCAGAACCATGCCAGCCCAGCTCTGCTGCTGTCTGTCACCACGGTCTGGAGCTCCTGGTCCACTCTGCCAGGACCACTCAGGCTGGCTGACCCTTTGAGGGAGGCCTTTAGATCCCACCAGAGCTGGATTGAGGCCTGCAGACACTTGGCCAGGACAGCCACCCAGCCCGCCTCAGAGCTGCGGTCCTCACAGGTTGTTCCCACATTCCCTGAAAGGACCCAGGGAGCAACTGGGTTTTCTATTTATAACCATTAAGTACTCTTAACGCTCCAAATGAAGCATTTATTACAGGTGATTCTGAGCCAGCCAAGTTCCGAAGCAGCGTATTAAACATTAAACATTGAAATAATAAATGAATCATTGATTTGCAGTGACCAGGCCAAGGATGCATCTGTTTCAGGCTATTGGGCAACCATGGGTGCCCCTCTTATGTGGGGGCTGGGCAGTGTACATGGGCATCAGACCCACCATGGTCTCTGACTGAGCAAGGACCCAAGGCTGGGGGTGCGGGTGGTTTATTTGCAGGTGGCCCCAAAAAGGGGAGTAAGGGAGTGGGGAGGGCGAGGAGAGAAGAATAAGGGGCCATGACAGTGCCATCATTGCTGGTTATCTCTGTGGGCTCAACCCTACTGGGCCTGCTCAGAAGCTGTGCACAATGCACTCTGAGCAAAGGGAGCTTGGCAAATTTATCTACCCACTTGGTGGGGAAGGACCTGGTGGTGCCAATTCCCTGGCACTGCTCAGCCTGCTCTGCGTCCTTGGAGAAGGTCCTGGGCCTCAGGCAAGGAAGGGGAACCCCTGAAAGTCCCAGAGCGCCTGGGCTGCCCCACGACAGGTCAATCGGAGTGAGCTGGGGGCATGTGGCCTGGGCACCCCACGTGTGTGCTGAGGTCTGTGCGCACCCCGCAGGCCACCGTGACCGGGTGACCTTCCATTGTGCCATTTGGGTGGGAAGAGGTGATGGAAATCTGGGTTAGCCAACACCACCCTTCCCACCTATTCTAATGAAGTTTTGGTGCCCTTGGAGGTTGGCGTTTTGGGCAGCCCAGCCCTTAATTTGGTCTTCCCCTCACCGCTTCTCTCCCTGCTCCTGCCATCCCAATATCAGATGTGCCAGGGGCTGGCACAAGAGGCATGGGCCCTACACCCAAAGGCTAAGCCAGATCACAGCTGGCTTCTACCACCAGGGCATGGGGTGACTCCTTGGGCTTGAGAACAGCCTGAAAAGGTGGGTAGAGGACAGATGAGGACCTCCAACGACGTGGTCACTCCTGCTCGCTGTCCCCCACCCCCAGTGAGCAGGGACACCAGTGAGGGACGGGAGCCTCGGGCATGGACAGGCTTCTTGGAGGAGATCGCCAGCTTGAAAGGGGAGAACAAGAATCCAGGCTGTCAGAGAGCCAAGAAAACAGCAACTAAGCTAAAAATAGGAGCATTGAACAGAATGTCCAGAAAAGCCCTCTATGGTGCCAGGTTTGATTTCATCATTGCTAATTATTTAAGTCACATAATGCAGAATCGAACCCGGGAACAGGACATTGTTTCTGTACGAGTAAACGTGGGGAGCGGGTTCTCTGTGAGACTAATACATGAAGACCTCAACAGTTAACCGTGCTGAGGACTCGTGGGCCCGGGGCCCGGGTTGCATTCTCACTGTGCCCTTCACCTCCTGTTGGCTTCACATTGACACCAGCAAGGAGCTCGTCATGTCCCCGTGTGGCCGAGCCCCCGGGCTCTGCTCTCCCATGGGGGTCTGTGCCTCCACTTCCCCTCTGTGAAATGGAGACAGGAATCTTGTGGGGCTCAGCTGCGTGGGGTACACGTTTTGGAGGGCTCTACCATGAGCCCTGCTTTCAGATGAGAAAGCCGAGACTCCGGAGAAGGGAGGGCTTCAGAATCCAGGTGCCCTGCTCAGAGTCGACTGCCGAACCACCCTGCGTGCCCTTCTGCAGACGGACGGCTCCTCCAGATCAGGAGGAGTGCAGAGTGCTGGGGTGCAGACGGACGAAGTCCCCTTCGGCCCCAGACAGTCGCTGCCAGCGTTTTGACGTGTTCCTTCCCATTTCTTCGGAGTTTTTGCTTTTATGTGGTTGTGATCACATCTATCACCTTCACTTTCTTTTCCCATGTTTACTCCTTTCAACATGCTCAGGAGACTTTAATCCAGAGGTCTAGAGAGGTCCAGGATTCAGATGAGATTACGGGCGGGTGCTGAGTGTTGGTTCCTCCGTTGCTAAAGCCTAAATTTCAACCTGTTTGGTTCAATGCTGTCATGATTCTTCTGGTTGGGCAGTGGTGGATTTGTCTCTCTCTGGCAGGCTTCTGCTAAGGTGGCCACTCCAATAATGACAGAAAAACAACGGCAGTAACAATCATTGTCATTGCCAGGCAGAAGATTTTATGATCCAGGGATCGACTTCTCTTAAGTAACATTATAGGTATTTCTGAACCATCAGAAGTCCTTTCTAAATGCCGTTTCAGTGGGGACGTAACAGTTCATCAGCGGATACGGCACAATTTGCGTGACATGTCACTGATGTTTATTTCAGGCTGTTTCCAATTTTTAGCTGATGCTGCAGACGATGCTGCGAGATGTGTTTTTATCCATGAAGGTTTGGGAGATACTCCTTAAAGAGCTCTAGAAGTCCAGTCTCTGGATCAAAGGACCAAAGGGTGTCACTGTCTTTTAAAAAGGTGGCACCTCGGGTAGTCTCCCGAGGTGCCTGCCAGCCTGCTGCTCTGCCTGGGTCACCACACCCTCCCCTTCCTTAGCACGTCTTTTTTTTTCCTTCCAAGTTTTTGATAATTGTAGGGAAAAAAGTTTCTATGGCATTTCCTTGATTACTCATGAGGCAGATTATTTCTGTACATAATTACTATTTCCTTTGTGGATTACTGGCCTGTCTGAAGATACTGATTTCGGAAGGCTTGGTTAAATGCACACATTAAGTGTGTTGGAAGACGGCCTTTGACCTGGAGGCCCAGCACTGTGCTGCCCCTGCCGGGGAGCAAGGTGCTTACACAGAGAGGCGAGTGACACACGGGTTACCTTGTGGGTTCTTTGGAGACTCACATGTTACTACTTTAAGGTCAGTTGGGTTTTTCATTAAACTTTTATTTTAAGATAACATAGGTCCACGTGCAGTTGTAAGAGCGATCCTGGATTCCCCCAGGGGTGACGTCTTGTGCAACTCCAGTCCAGCATCACATCCAGGATGTGGTCCCCACGAAGATTCTCCATGTTGCCCTTTACAGACACACCCCTTCCCGCCTTACCCTACACCCCTCCTTAACCCTGGGAATCCACTAACCTGTCCTCCACTTTTATCATGGGTCCCGTCAGGAATATTCTGTACATGGCACCGCACACTATGCGGCTGTCTGAGGTTGGAAGTTTTGCATTCAGCATCATTCTCTCAAGACTCACCCAGGCCGTTATGCGCATGAGTAGCTCAGTCCTTGTGATTGTGGCTAGTGGTGTTCCATGGTGTGGGTGCACCACAGTGCGTCTAACTAGCCACCTGTCAAAGGGCGTCTGGGTTGCTGCTAGGCTTGGTCCATTCTGAACAAGCCTGCAGGGGATGTTCGCTGGCCCGGTGGTGACGGCCTGAGCAGTGGGACAGGGCAGACCTGCGGTGCTCCTATGCAGGCCCGGCACAGGCGGCATCCCGATGCATAATTGAACAGGCTCTTTGCAGCCTGGACACAGTGTAATGGGCTACCAGGAAAGGCCATCTGGCCTCAAGTTCCAGCAACCTTTAAAACACAACAAATGCTGTCTCAGGACAAAAGAATCTGAGAAAAGGATGGACATCGATTAATAGTGATACCACCATTTTCACCACGATTAAAAGGAATTGCTAAGGCAGTATTTGTGCTGAATTCAAGCACTTTCTAAATTCCCACATGAGAAAAGAATGTGATCATTCTGCTCGGAGAGCAGACAGCTCAGGCGTCCTACTGCCCAGGAGCCTGAGAATCGCCTGAAACCCAGCGGGAGAGCTTCGCCCTGCCCTTGGCCCCCCCAGAAAGAAAACACTCCCTCCCCACCAGAGCTGGCCCCGGGGGGCCCAAGACACGGTGCGGGTGTCTGCGTCATCACCAAGGAACCGCTGTGTGACTGTTTTCTCAGAGGCGCTCTCTGGACGACATCTCTGTGAGAACGGCCTGTGACCTGGAGACCTGGGCTTGGAGGCTACATCTGGTGCTGTCAGGTTTTTAAAGAACATTGTGTTAGCTGAGCGAGGACACTGGAAGTGAGAGGCGTCACTTCCATTTGCATTTCCTTGGTATCAGCCGAGCCTCTTTTCAGGCGATGACTGGCGGTTTGTGTGGCCCGCTCTGCTTTTTCTTTGTCCACTGCTCTTTTCCTCCCTCCCTTTGCGTTAGTCAGATGTTTTATATTTTTTCTATTTTACTTCTACTGGCGTCTTAGCCAAACACTTAAAAAAATTTTTTTTGTAGTTTTCCTCTAGGGATGGATATCTTGATATCCAATTCTGTTTTGAGCTGCTATTGTATTATTCCAGTCTTCTCTCCGTATCCGTGAGCCTTCCCAGAGCCCACTTGTCACTCGTCACCTAAAAGCTCCCACTTCACAAGTACAACGGACTCCAGACGTGGGAGTCCTCTGTGCACCCCGTCCTTGTCACGTCTTATACATGCATTGTTAAACCATCACACCAACTTATTAGGTGTATTTGTCTCCTGAGGAAATTGTGGGAGGAAAAACGCATAACAACTATGTTTGCCACTGTGCCGATTGCTTGCAAGGCTGTCCTTTCCTCCCCCTGCACCCACGTTCCCACCTGGTGCCATCGCCTTCTGTCCTGAAGAACGTCCTTGAGCGTTTCTCGTAGTACCTGCCTGCTGGCCACAGATTCTCCCAACTTCATCTGAAAATCTTTATCTGCCTCCAGTTTTTAGAGTATTTTTTCTGCACATAGAGTTGTGGGCAAGCTTCTAACATTCAGCACTTTACTGGTTTATGCCATTGTTTTCTGGCTTCATTGTGTCCGATGAGGAGACAATGGAAACCCTGATCCTTGTTCCGCCGGATGTGCCGTGTCTTTCCTGGTGCGCCGCTTTCAAGATTTTCTCTTCGTGGTTTCCACTGTTGGACTGTGATGCGCCTGTGTTTTTCTTTGTACGAATTCTGGTTTTGCTGGGTTTCTTGACCTATAAATCAATCTTTTTCATAAATTTGTGGATATTGGCCATTATTTTTTTCAGATAAAATATCTGCCCTATTTTAAGTTTCTTCTCCTTCTGAGATTCTTATGACATGATGTTAGGGTCCTTCATGTTGTCCCATAGATCCCTAAGATCTCTGTTCATTTTCCTTCAATCCTTTTTCTCTTTTTCAGATTGAATAATTTGTATCAATCAGTCTTTAGATCACCCATTCCTTCTGTTTCCAATAGGCTATTAGGCCAATGCAGTAAAATTTTCATTTCAGTTGTACTTTTTAGTTCTAGTTCCATTCTTTTTTATACTTGCTATCAGCTTTGCAGTGAGTCTCTTTCTCTTTACTGATTAAAATCATATTTTCATTTAATTCTTTGGATATATACATATGTGTGTGTGTGTGTATATATATATATATATATATATATTATAGCTGCTTTATAGTTTTTATCTGTAAATACAACATCTGGACTATCTGGGAGGTGGTTTCTATTGACTACTTTTTTTTTTAAGATTTTATTTATTTATTTTTAGAGAGAGGGGAAGGGAGGGAGAAAGAGGGGGAGTGAAACATCAATGTGTGGCTGCCTCTAATGCACCCCCTACTGGGGAGCTGGCCTGCAACTCAGGCATGGCCCTGACCGGGAACCAAACCAGCGATGCTTCAGTTCACAGGCCCGCGCTCAGTCCACTGAGCCACGCCAGCCAGGGCTGACTACTTTTACTACTTTTGTTCCCGACTGTGGTTTCTACTTTCCAGTTTTTGCATGTCTAGTACATCTTTTGATATATATTGGACATGGGTAAGTTGTAAGTTGTAGAGACTCTGGATCGTCTTCCATAGAAGAGTTATGATGTTTGGGGTAGTTGGCAGTTCAATTACTGTCTGTATCACCTTGACCTTGTACAGGCTTAGCTTTACTCTTTGTTAGGCTGGATCTGAGACATGTCCTAAGTGTCCTCTGCTTGGCAGGATTCAATGTGCACATCTCTCTTGCTAATCTTGTCGAGACTTGGCTTTACATTTTCTTCAGGTAGGTCTAGTGTAGGCCTTATTTTAGGGCAGGGGTTAGAGATGGCTCACAGGCTGCTCTTGGCCACGGCCTGTTTTTGTACGGCCTTTGAGCTAAGAATAGTTTATATAAAAATATATTTAATCCTCACCCAAGGATATGTTTCTACTGACTTTTAGAGAAAGAGTAAGGGAGAGGGGAGAGAGAGGGACATTGCTGTGAGAAACATCAATTGATTGCCTCCCGTACGTGCCTGGCCTGGGGATCGAACCCATAACCTAGGTATGTGCCCTGATGGGCAACGGATGGTGTGTGGGCCAACACTTCAATCAACTGAGCCAGCTGACTAGGGCAGTTTTTATATTTTTAAATAACTGTTTTTAAAAAATCCCAAGAAAAAAATGTGTGACAGAAACTGTGTATGGCCTTAAAGCCTAAAATACTTATCTGAGCCTTCCCAGATAAAGTTGGCTGACCCCTGGGCATGTGGTGCTCAGTGGAGTGTCCCTGTTGAACTGGGGGTTAATGAGGTGTCAATGGGGTCTTTTCTGTAGACCTGTGTGACCCCTCGTCTTTATGCCATTCTCAACTCTGTGACAGCCTCTTCCTGGTAAGCCACACGGAGGCTCATCCCACACACTCTGAGCCCAGCAGAAGCCAAGGACTTACAAGGACCCCTGCCAGCCCCTTCTTCCTGGTGCTCTGCCTGCTCACGGGTTCCAGCCACCCTAGCTCTGATCTTTGCCTCCCCACCCCGCTATGGCGCACCATTCTGCACTACCCCCACACAATTAGCAGCTGTGTTCACACTCGGACTATTTCACATGTACATTTACTTTATGACATTTGCAAGTTACCCTAGGCGTACTTCCCTTACACAAGAAACTTGTATGCAGTTAAAAGTAAGGTTCCATTTTGTGGCACTCCCAAAATGTGCGCCACTGCCTGCTCCAGGAAAGCACTGTGTCCCGGGGTTGGGAAGGGTGTGGGCTGGAGACACAAGTAAAAGGCACGTCCTTAAAGTCAAAATTTTTACAGTGTCAGGGACACAGGAAAGGAGGGCTAACAGGAGTGGAGGCAACAGGCTGTGAAAATTCAGAGAGGTGATTCATTCCAATGATCTGGAAGGATCCGTGGCAAGCTGGCCTTGGAGGTGAGCCTGGAGGGAGCGCTGGGGTGCTGCAGGGTTTGCGGCTGTAGTGAGAAGATAGCCATCTTGTTCTACTTCATGGCAGTATTACTTCATAAGACCAGTGTAACAAGAGAACACAGAGGGTTTTGCAAGGGCTAACTGCCGTTCAGCCCAGTGGAGGGAATTAATCCCGGTCTTAACGGATTCGGCCTGAGGCCTCCGGCGCAGGGTAAAACTAACAAGGCTCGGCTATCCGCAGGCCCACACGGTGAGAAACTGCCAGTGTTCACACGTCGTTGTCAGTCACTCCAGGGTCATGCCTGTGACCACATGCCATTGCCTGTGACACCTTCTCCCCCACCCCCAGCCAGGGTCGTCCCGAGTCCACACGTCCTTGTCATTGGCCCCTGGGGTCATGTCCCTGTTCACATGCTGTCAGTGACCCAACCTCCCATAGCTGCCACCTGCGGAATCTGCGTGGTGAGGCTGGGAAGGCTGGGTGGGGGCCCACCCGCGTCACCAGGTGCGGGGCGGGAAGGTGGAGGGGGCCCTCGCGGCCACGTGCACCCACCCTGGGCATCGTGCACCCAACCTGGACGTCATACACTCCGGAAGGTACGATGTCTTGGGAGCCCCGCGGCGTCCCCTTTGCTCCGGGAGGCCAGGTGCCCGGTCCGCCCAAGGGAGACGTCCGTCCGGGGGGGCGGCTCCCAGCAGCGCAACCACTACAGCTCCGAACAGAAGCCAGCAGCCGCCACCGCCCACTTTCATCCTCGGCTCGCCTTCCCACTCAGTACGCCGCACCTCCTGCACGCCTTTCTGTCGGAGGACAGCACTTGCTCGGGCGGGAAGCCCTCCCCTTTAAGACGCGCGTCCCGGAAGCGGTAGCGCGGCAGAGCCGGTACCGGAAGTGAATGCGGCCGGCAGCTGCAGGCGGCCGGCTCGGGAGCTTCCTCCGGCGGCCGGGCAGGCGTCGCTGTTGCGGCGGGGGGTGCCGCTCAGGCTCGGGCTGGCCGGGTGCGGCCTCAGGGCTCCCCATGGGGCGCGGGGGGCCGGGCCGGTGACGCCGGACGCCCATGGACGCCCCTGAGGAGCCGCTGCCGCCGGTGATCTACACCATGGAGAACAAGCCCATCGTCACCTGTGAGTGCCGGTCGGCGCGGGAGGGGGCGGGGGCCGTTGCAGGCAGCCCGGCCCATGTTCGCCGGCCCCTTGACCACCGTTCTGAGGCCCTGGCCGGTTCCTGGATGGAGGTGTGGCCGGGGCGGCGGCTGCGGCGGGGTCTCCGCAGACGACCTCCGACCCTGCGGGAGACGTGGTCCCGGGCCGTTTTCGTGCACTTTGACAGCGCCCGGGGCAGGGCGTGCTCCGAATGGAGGGCGAGGAGGGGGGGCTTGCTGTGCCCCCGTCCAGCCCCCGGGCTCAGCCGCTGGCCGAGCGACCCGAGGGGGCCGTCCTCCCGGTTGGGGGTCGTGTTGTCCTCCGGGTCACACCGCTCTCCGACCCTGGGGGGGGCCCTCGTGGCTCGCAGATGGGGGAGCGTGGACGAAGTTTGTGCGCGTTCATCTCGTTGGAAGACGCGAGTTTGTACTTCAGTCAAGTGTTAAATGGTGAACGGAGCAGGTAGTCGGTCAGAGCCGTGCACGGGCGGGACCGCTCCGCCGACCGAGCCCGGACGGCGGGCCAGGACTGTGCCGCCCGCATCCTCTGCTTCAGTCCGTCACCTGGGCCGCCAGGCCCACCCCGACTCTTCTGTTGCCGGGGAGAAACCCATTTCACAGATGCGGCCGCAGAGGTCAGGCGTGCCCCCCTCCTGAATGCACACTCCCGACAGTTAGACTGGCGCCTTTACAGCTATAACTTCAGAATTAAATACTTTAAACAACTCCAATGGGCTGAAATGTTGGCTGGCATTTAGGCGATTTGCAGAGGCATTTCAGATGGCCTTCCATGCTCTGGAAGGAAGCACTGCCACAGCAAAATCTGGGCGGCCGGGCCGTAGGAGACTGTGTATCTCTTTCTCTTTTTACCTTTTTTTAACTTTTAAACTTTTTTCTGATTAATGGACACACTCCTTGCATGCTCCCTCTTGTCAGATCCCTGAGAAATGATATATTCAGAGTTTGTTGGCTGCTGCTTCTTTAGTTGGTAAACTTCCTTACGGAAATGGACGGTTTCGTCCAAGTGTGGAGACTGGCGTGGTTCAGCAATGGCCGTTTTCTCGGCACCCGCCCCCTCCCCCCCCCAATATCGTAACTGAAAGTCTTGCTCAGGACTGCATCTTGAGTCGCAGAGGACAGGTGTGTGGCACTGACCTTCAGGCCCTCCAATTCCCAGGTGCTTTCTGAGTCCCCAGGGCACGGGGGCCAGTGCCCTGCTCAGTGCAGGCTCCATGGGAGGTTCCCTGGAACTCCTCTCCAGAGGGTGTGCACACTGTGAGTGCTGCAGAAATACCGCACGTAGGAGCACCCACGTGTCTGATGACACCTCATGTCCCCCAGCTTACCTTTGAATAGCAGTGTGTTTCTGTGCGTGCTGGGTCAGTGCATTCCGAGACGTGCCTGAAGCTCTGTTGTGTTCTCCGTGACCGGTCGTCAGTGTCTGAGAGCTGTGCTAGTGTCGGGTGTCTCGCACATGTGTGTGTGACAGGTAGCCGTCGGGTATCACACACGTGTGCATGACAGGTAGCCGAGGGACTGTTTCCTTTCCTGCTTCCTCCTTGTCTCGGTGGAGGTTCCCCCTAAGCTCTGTCTGCACTGCCGGTATCTGTGTTCATAGGCACCTCAGAAAAGAAAGCGGCTTCAGTAAACTCTCAGGGAAAGTCAGTGAAAAGTGAGAAAGATCCCTTTAAAAGTTAAAGGATTTTTTAACTTTTTGGAAAGGCTGCCTGCACAATTCAGCCTTGAAATGACATTTTAGTGTCTCTGGTGCTGAAGTTTTGGTGGCACTTGTCCTGCTTTTGTACTTTACCTTGTTCCATTCTTCCAGCTGCACGTGCCTGGAGAGGGGAGCTAGTCTGAGCAGTGGGAAGATAGCAGGAGGTTGCTTTAAAAAACCCGCCCAGAGGCTCCACACTTTTTGATATCATGTACGTAGTTCTCAGTGTGCAGCGTCTTTGTTTTCAAAAGTCCATTTACGTCTCCTCGAATACTTATCTAGCCGTTGGCCCTGACGAAACTGTGCTTGTTCGTTTTAAAATGAAAGGAGAGTTTATTTATGCTTGTTTTCAATTTTTTTCAAAGAATTTAGAACATTTTACTTAAATGAAAATGATTTGTGCGTGGACCCTTCCGAGAAGAATGTGGAATGTAACTGGTTCAGGTAAATTCAGGAACTGTTTGTGTGTGGCCATGAGGAGAATGGGAAGTCCCCTGAGATTAGGGGTACATAGAATTCATTATTGCTTGAAAACCTTGCTGAATTATTTTAATATTCTGAAGCTACCTAAAAGTTTTAATGGCCTTCAGTCCAGAATTAAGTTTCAGACCTGGCCGCCTACCTGTCCCTGCTGCGGTAACTGCCTCAGCAGGGGCTCTGCGTGAACCCAAGAGTGGTTGAGCTTGTCGGTGCTGGAGTTGGCATCTGAAAGGCATCTGCCAGGGGTGCTGGGTGAACAGTAGCTGGACTGACAACCTGAGGACACTGGGTGACGGATTACCTAATCATAGCAATTTGAACACCTACAGTATAATTTATTAATCATGAAAAATGCACGGTGAAACTGAAACAAATCCAGCAGATCCATTTGATCCAAATTTAAGTTGTAGCTTAGATTTGTTTTTCAACCGCTGGATCCATTTTCTGCTTGAGCATGAAGACTTAGGTTTCTGATCCAAGGTTATGTTAAGAAAGGTATGTATGTGCCTTTTCCAGCTATCTCATTCATGGGCAGTTATCGTCACGCCATTGCTTTGTGACTTATCTTTGTTCAGTGCTGGTATCATGCCTAGGACAGCACACACTCTTGAGACGGGATTGTGTAATACCTGAAAGACAGCAACACTCTGTCCCAAGGGGCTGTGTTCCCGTCACATTTTATATGGCCTACCTCATTTTTCTGAATCTGTTTTTGGGGTACCAGATCTGATACAAATTTTGAAAAGGAGAAAAAAGCAACAAAAATGAGGAGATCTGTAATGCTTTGTACTTGGTTGGAGTTTATGTTTTTTCCTCCTTGTAGGTTCAAGTTTTCAAATTTGCATATCACAGTTTTCCACCAATCCTGAAAGTGTGGTGCTTGTGATTTAACCACTGTTTCAGTTTCATTGGCAGAAAAGTGATTTATAATATCTTTAAAGAAATCAATACGCATAAGTGCGAGCCTTGGCCATATTGGATTCGTAAGCCCACGGCAGACCAGCGGTTGAGAAGTGGGAGAAGCAGGTCTCCTTAGGAAACCCCAGTTGTTCCGTGGAGCGGACTCGGAGGGCAGGGGCTGAAGGCACTCCCAGATGTGCTTACCTTGCTTTGTATGTCGTTTCCACCTGTGTCTGGCTAAAAACAGGTCTCACACGTGTGACTTAGAGAGTTCCATAATCTCGTCCTATCTGTGAACTTGGGACAGTGGCAGTACTAATCTGGTGGGGGAAGCAGATTGAAAAGTGGGAATATTGTGAAGCACTCAGAACAGCGAGCAACGTGCAAAAACTGTTTGCTGCCAAGGAGAAAGCTTAACCTTTGTTTGCAGTGGCTTTAGTGTCTCCGAGTTTTTTCTGGCACTTCTTGGCCAAAAAGAATACCTAATAATTTCATTTATTAAGTAGTTAGATCCAAATAATTTTATTAAGTATTACGTACTAACAGTAGCTAGTTGGAAAAAAATACACATAAACTGGAAGAAATATGTTTATTTCATTCTTAGAGACACAGTAACATACTAATGGGATGACTGTGCCCCTTAGGCCACTGCACAGCCCTTCTACCCTGGGAGTCACGCTGCATACTGCTACCCTGTTTGATTCTTTTGTGTGTGTGTGTGGTACTTTTGTCACAGCAGCCACCCAGTTGTGTGATGATGATGACGACGTCATTGAAAGGAATGTACCATGATCTAATTTTGAAACTGAATACCTGAAGTAGGGTTTGCTGCATCTCTAGCATCGCTGTTTCCTCATAATTTAAACCATCTCCTGTTTGCTGGTATCCTGAGGCACCCGGGTGCACAGTCTGGGAACCCACATCATTAGTATTTTACCCCGACTCGAGGGTGGATTTGAACTGACAATTTAGAAGTGAAAAGCTTCCTTGTCTGTTTGAACGTCAGTTCACATACCCTGTTTGCAAGATGTGTTTCTGAAGAGTTTCTAGTAAAGAAGCATTTGGTTTATGAAAGTCAAGAGTCCGATTTTTTTAAGAGCTGCTGACTCTGAAGCCATCCAGCATGGCGGACCCCTTACCTCGAGCCAACCGTTCCTGGGAAGGATCTGCTATGATGGTGTGGTCTGCCTGTGAGATGGGAGAGGCCGAGTCGGTTGTCTTTTATTGGAAATGCAGGTGACTTGCTGAACAAGTTTTTTTGTCTAAAAAATGTTTTTGCCAGTGGACAGAGTGCCTCTTCCCATGAATTGCACGGTTTTGTGTGTGTGATCTCACAGGGGTCACTTGCAGGTGTTCCGTTCCCTCTGCTCTTGCCTGGTAACTGCAGATCTTGATGGCAGACCAGGGGTGGCGGAAAAGACCGCATGGCTTTAAGTACTCCTGGGGCAGAAGAACCCCTTCTCTACCCTTTGAGGTTCTGGTGGCTGGTCTGAAAATCAGTAGACGTGAGACGGAGTAACTAGAGAAAATAACCGAATTTAATGACACATGTACGTATGGGATCCCCACGTACATGAGGGGTACAGGAGAGGATCAGGGACAGACGTGGTGAATGAGGGCTATGTGACATTCTGAGCTCAAGATGAGGTAAGGCACCTGCGGCTGCAGAGGGGAAGAGGGCCATCACAGGGTGGTAAGAAGAGCAGATGTCTATTAACTAGACGTTTGCCCTGCTCTAGAGATGGGTTGAAAAACGTTATTTCTGGTGATAGGTCTTATTAAGGGTAAGGCCCCTAATTTAAGTTAAGGGAGAGATGAAAGTTTCCCTTGAACCCACAGGGCCTCTGTTGCCTTCATGTCAAAGTAATCCACACGCCAAGGTGGCGTGTGCTGGGGAGGCCTGTTCTGCACCCCTTGAATTGCAGACACACCTCTTTCTGAATAGTCTCCTACTGTAGTAGCCCCGGGTCTTTGGGCTTCGTCTCCTTCCCTTCCCATCTGTCTTTTCTTTCTTCTCTCCCAACCAAGTCTTTCTTTTGCAGCTACTCCTAACGTAAATTTTCAATGTATTCACTGTATTTTAGGCTTAGAGAATATTTGGTTTTTAAATTAAAAATTGATGGGCTTGGAGTCATTCCTGTCTCCTCTGTTTCTCTCACAGCTGACGTTCAGTCTATCAGCAAATAGCGTTTTATCTTTGACATTTACTTAGAATCCACCACTTCTCCCCACCTTTGCTGCTGCTCCTCCAAACCCAAGCCACTTTTCATCTCTCCCGGGACTACTCCAGTGGCCAGCCAGCCAGCCTCCCTGTTTCCGTTTTAGCCTCTTGAAGCTACTTCTCTGTGGGGTTAGGGTGATCCCTCTAAAAGAGAAGCCACAGCATGTCATGCCTCTGCTTAGACCCCTCCAGTGACTAACCACCTTCCCAGCATGGTAGTCACAGGCCTTTTCTTGGGCTACAAGACCCTCCCTGATGTACAGCCCCCTCGCCCCACTCCTTCGTGCTGGGTCCTGGCTGCAGCCTACTCCCTCTGCGGTCTTGGCGGCCCATTCCAGCAGGGCAGGCAGGGCTCTGCTGGTCTTCGGTGGGTCCCTTCCTTCCTCTGGTGGCTACTTAGGTGCCATCCCTTCACTCCACTTACTGTTTAGCTTCCCTTTGACTTTATTCAGTCTTCTTGGCTCAGCACCTCCTGACGTAAATACTTGTTTTTTCTTGGCTTATTGTTTTTCTACCCCTAGCCCAGGAGGCCTACCAACTGGAACGTGCGGTTCCGAACTGCAGGAACTGTATCTGTTTTCTTCACTGCCGTGTTTCCAGCACCGGGAACAGGACTTGCACATAGTAGCTGCTCAGTAAATAAACCGTGCTGTGTGTCATTGGATGCTTCTGTGAGTTAGAAGCTTTTCGTGGCATGCGGTTATTTAAATACCTGCTTTTATTCAAGATAAGACAGCTGTGTAGAAAATGCTTGAAGAGTTTGAATTCTTAAATGCAAACTGCTATATGCTTAGTTTGGTTTTATTTTTGATACTGTAACATTTTCTGATTAGAGTTCTTGACCGAAGAAATATATGTTAATGCAATAAAAGAAATAAAGTTAGCTAGTATGCTAGGGACTCTGTTCTTTAAAATGGACCTCTGAGTAGTGTTCAGGTATCCTTTCTTTACTACAGGTCAGTAGAAACTTAACTATGGCCAAACCAAAACTTTCTCGGGTCACTGGTTCAGCTCCTGACCTGGACATTTAGGTTGGGGACCATCAACCCTGGCATTTGGATGAAGCCTTGATGAAAATGTATCTGTAACTTTTCAAAACTAAACTCTGACCCTTAACAAATGCATCAGTAAAACAGGACTCTAATTTTATGATAAAGAATGGGATCTAGGAGTGTAAGTGCTGGGTCAGAAGGTGAGAGCATTTACATTTTGAAAACTGCTTCCAAATCACCCTGTGAGAAAGAAAGCAGTGCTCCAAGGTATGTTTACTGCCCTGGATCGGAGTCACTGAAACATTTTTTCCAGTCTGATGGATGGGAAAAAACTATCAGTTTTTAAAAACAGGTTTATTGAGCTTTAACCCTTGTACTGTAAAATGTATCCGTTCTAAGTGTGTAGCCCTTTGACTGTCAGTCCATGTTTAGAGTTGAACGGCCATCCCCATGAGTCAGTTTTAGGGCGCTTCCGTCGCCCTGAGAGGTTCCCGTGCGCTTCTTAGCGCTTAGTGCCTGCTCCTACCTTCAGGCACTGGCAGCCACCGGTCGGCTTTCTGTCTCCATAAACTCGTGTTTTCTAGACGTTTTATAGAAATAAAACCATGTAACATGCAGTCGTGGTGTCTGGCTTCTTTCACACGGCACTGGTTTTGAGGTTCATCCGTGTTGCATCATTTAATGTTATTCGTTTCTTTTTTATTGCTGAATAGTATTTCAGTGCGTGGATGAACCACATCGTATTTATCCATTTGCCACTCGATGACATTTTAATTGTTTCCAGTTGTTGGCTAATGAATATTTGCATGTGTGTCTTTCTGTGGACTTGTGTTTTCATTTTTCATGGAAAGATTTCTTTGGAGCAGAATTGCTATGTTGTATGATTCTTGAGAAACGGTCAGATTGTTTTCTAAAGCGGGCGCACTGCAGCACTTCCATCAGCCCTGTGTGAGGGTTCCAGTGTATCCAGACCCTAGCTGAGCTTGTCTGCCTTTTCCTTACTGTAGTCACCCCAGTGAGCATGAGGAGGTGTCTGGTTGTGGTTTCAGTCTGCATTTCCCTAATGATGAGTGACGTTGAATGTCTTTGCTCGTTGTAATTAGCCATTTGTATATCTTTAGTGAGATGCTTTTTCAAGTTTTTCGCCCATTTTTAAATTAGATTATCATTGAGTTGTAAAGAGTTCATTATATTTTCTGGATACATTTCCTTTATCCAGATAGATGATTTGCAAATGTTTTCTCTGAATCTTTGATTTTAAACTTTTCTTAATGGTATCTTTAAAACACTTTTGATTTTGATGAAGTCTCATCATCAACTTTTTCCTCTTATGGATTGCACTTTTGATGTCACAGCTGAGGCCTCTTTCTCCAGTTGAAGGTCATTGTAATTGTCTCAGGGTGCACATACTGATGATCAGTGACATTCTTTTTGTGTTTACCGGTGATCAGACCTCTTCAGAGCTACGTGTCAATCTGTGTTTGCTTTGGCACTTAAGAGATTTAGCCAAAAAACATGTCTAGGAGATGAATTGGAGCCGCACTAGGGAAAAAACGTGCGTTCCATTTTTCTATTTTATAACATATGTGTTAGTTTTTTTTGAGGGCTGCTGTAACAAATGATCAGAAACTGGATGGCTTAAAGCAACAGAAGTATATTTTCTCATAGTTCTGGAGACTAGAAGTTGAAAACCAAGGTGTCATCAGGGCCGTGCTCTCTCCCAAGGCCCTAGGGGAGAATCCTTCCTGCCTCGACTGGTGCCCAGACATCCTTGGCATTCCTGGGCTCTGAGCCGCGCTACTCGGACCTCTGCCGCGTCTTCTTCACAAGGCCTTCTCATTCCCTGTGTTTTCTCTTCTGTCTTTTATTAGACATTTAGAGCCCATCCAGATGATCTGGAATGATCTCATTTGAGATCCTGTACTTAATTACATCTACCAAAGCCCTTTTTCCAAAGTCCCGTTCACAGGTTCTGGGTGCCAGGAAGTGCACAAGTCACTTGGAGGCCCCTTTCTCCCTAGAGCACAGTGTCTGCACTGGCACCCAGGGGCATATCGGCCAGCACCCAGGGAACGTTTTGTGTTTTTCTATCACTTCTTCTGTCTCCAGAGGCTTATCCTCACTCTCCTCCCGACCAAGGAAATTCTTCCTTGGCATCTGGAAGTTGGGCTCCAGAAGTTGACACAGGGTGTGATCATCCCTTAGAAAGAGATGAGCCTTTTCTGCCATCTCTCTGTTTTCTCCCTTGGGAAATAAGTGCCTGCCTTTGGCTTCTTGCCCATTGTTACATGGTGATTCCTTTCTCAATATTGTTTTAGGCCCTTGTTTATTACATTTTTAGAGAAGAGAGGAGAGAAATTCCAGAGAAACTGACAGCAGGTTTAGACCTTGGCTTCACCAGCTATATATATACACGTGGACACTGTTCTTATTTTTGACAGATCTGTTTAGCATTTAGAAGTCATGGCGTCAATATCAGAGCCGAAATTTTAGGTAGAACCTTGGAACTAACAGTTACCCCTTTGGGTAGTAATTTTTACTAAATCTGTAGCTCACCACTTACGGCACTTTTATTCTGGCTAGATGCATTAGAGAGTTTCTGAGCATCAAGCCGAACAACAGGAAGGGCTATCAGAGGTCATTTGGAAGGTGAAGACTGTGCCTGACCAGGTCCCTCGGTGTTGGGTGGCATGATGAGCAGCTGCATCCAGGCGGCTGATTCCTCTCTGCCACAGCTTCACCACATACATGCGGAGTCAGACACCCTCTGCTCACAGGGAAAGGGCGTTTTCCCTAAAATTAGCCCTCACAGAAAGCATTTCCTATGGAGTTAAGAAACATAAAAATATCACTTCCTTTAGTTTAGCAATCTAAGCACTAAGTAGCCACACTAGAAATTTTTAGTATGATCTAAAATTAAGTTTGTACTCTGACACCCAGTGCCACCATCATCGCTTCTGCTGTAGGGTATCCCGTCCTTTGGGGGCCCTGGGTTGTCTGATGTACAATATGAAGTCAGCGAACATGTACTGAGCATCTGGTACCTGCCAGGCACTGTTGGAGGTGCTTGAGTTACATTTGTGAACAAAGACGCCAGCCTTCCTAGAGCTTACATTCTAGCAAGAGGAAATACACGATATACGTAAATGGTAAGTGATGTCATATGTGCTTAGTATGGTGGAAGAAAGAAGGAAAAGGTAAGAGAAATGGGAGAATTGTATCATTTTAAACTGTTTATTACAGAAACTTGCAAGTATCATTTTAAACTGTTTATTACAGAAACTTGCAACTATGTATAAAAATAGACAATCGTATAAAGAAACCTTACAAACCTATCACCCAACTTCAGCAATGGGTGAATTTGCCAGTCTTGCTTTTCTATATTCTCCGTTCCCTCTAATCCTTTATTATTTTGAAGAAAATATCAGGCATCATGTAATTTATCCATAAATGTATGTGTTATGGACCGAATGTTTGTCTCCACCCCCCACGCACATGTCAAAGCCCTAACCCCCAATGTGATGGCATTTGAAGTGGAGCCTTTTGGAGGTGATTGGAATTAGATTAGGTCACGAGGGTGGGGCCCTCTTGATAGGAGTGGCCTGATGCACCCTGTGCACACCAAGGAAAGGCCAGATGAGCAAAGAGAGAGAGAGGCAGAGGCTGTCAACAAGCCAGGAAGAAAGAGCTCACCGGGAACCAAGTGTCTGGGAGGGAAGATAAATGTGTGTTGCCTAAGCTACTCCATCTGTCATGGCAGCCTGAACTAAGAAGACAGTATGTATCTCCAAAAGACAGGAGCTATAAGGAAACATAACTACAAAAGCTTTGTAACCTATAAAACATTTCCTAATTTCAAATATTTCAGTGCTTACATTTATAGTGTGTCTTAAATATTTCTTTAACTCTTTCAATGAATTAGTACCCAAATGAATTTTTTCAGAAGTGTTTTCAGTTTCTCTTAAACTCTTGGTTTTCCCTCCATTTCCCTTTCTTCCCTTGCAGATTGTTCAAGAGCCCAGGTTGCTCATTCTGTGGCGGTGTCCGCCCCCGCTCCTGGACTTTGCCAGCTGTGTCTTGTCCTTGAACACCACCTCTGCCCTCTGTGTTTCCGGTAAAGTGGCGTTTGGAGCGAGAGGCAGGATCAGATTCGGGTTGGACCATTTTTGGCAAAACCCTTCCATGGGTGATGGTGTGTTCCTCCGTCAGCTGGTGCGTGGTATCTGGTGGTCTCTTTCGTGATGGTAGCAGCCATTTCTGTCCATGTCGTTCACTCCTGAAGGGCTGCAGAATGGTGACACTCTAATTGTGCCATTCCTTTTTCACTAGCTGGAATGTTTCTGTACAGGGGTATGTGCATGTGCACATGCACATACACACACGTTTACATTATTGGTCTCCCAGTGGTAGAGCGTGTAAGGAAAGTCAGACCGAGTGCTTGATTCTTTCCCTTCACGTAACTGTTTTCAAAAGATTCATTCCCTTCACGTAACTGTCTTCAAAATAGGCTGGTTCACGACTTCTTCAGTGGCGATCAACTCGATTTTTTTAAGGTGTTTTTAAGAACTTGAGGATTTAAACTCCCTTGATTTGTTTCTGCCCATTTCAGTTGCCGTCCTTTTTGATGAGCTGGTTGTTCCATCTTCAGTAACTGGCTTCTGAGATGTGGACTCTGTTGGTTTCTCTGCTGTCTGGGCTGACAAGTTGTCCCAGACTCACTTTGTACAGTTCCTGCCCTAGACGTGGAGTCAGCCACTTCTCCAAGGGGCCCTGAGTCCCTGTGGTGGGGACTGGGTGCTGCTGGGCCTTTTCAGGGGACAGAGCTAGGGATTTAAAGTTAAAACGCGTCCTAAGCTCACCTTGATCAAGTTCAGGACTTCAGAGTCGTGATGAGGTGTTCTTCCTTCTGTATTTTCTTCCTGTTTTCATGGACACCAGGGATGAGAGTTAGGCAAGATTCTCGAAGGAGCTGGCTGCACCCCAGTCCTCTGAGGGCTTGTCAGAACCCCAGACTGCACCCGAGCTTCTGATTCAGCAGGTCTGGGTGGGCCTGGGACTCGCCTCTCTAAGAAATCCCCTTGTGCTGCCTGCTGCAGGTCCGCCTTCCAGTCTCTGCATGCATGGCACCTTTTACTCCGCCTCAGCGGCGGGACCGGTGAGCACAGATGTCGGACCTTCTCAGTAGTTCTTTGTGGCATTTGGGTGCACGCTGCCAGGAGGAAACAGATGACAGCAGGGTTAAAACTGTAAAGTCCCTTGTCATAGTTCCTCTCTCTGTGGTTATACTACCAACTATGTATGCGTTAACTTCCTTTGTTTTAGTTTTTCCTGATATTTTTAGAGAAAAATTAAAAAAAAATTTACTTTGATAATGATGTGAAATACTTACAGTCTTTCAAAATCAAGTCTGTCAAACAAGGTGTATGTAAAAGCAGCCCAGCCATATCCCGTCCTTTCTACATGCTCCATTCCTCACCCAGGTCGTGTCCTTTCATAACAGAAGTTCACATGCACTTGTGTTTCTCTTCGATAAGAGATTGCAAGCGGGGCACGCTTTTCCCACCTTGCTTTTCTCCACAGCATTACCTGGAGCACACTGCACCCTAGCATCTGGAGATCTTTCTAGGCCTGCCTACGGCCAGTGGAACTTGGTCAGTTAAGAAGCTGTTCCCTGCTTCGTTCTACGAGACCCCCACAGTAGAATTTGAATGGTTTCCTCTTTCCCTATTTCAGATAGTCCTGCCTGGAATAATAGGCTTATTGTGTCTGTCTTCCAGTTTTGCTTGCTGTATCTGTTGGGGATTGCCGGGGCTGTGGGAAATTCAGTGTAATTTTGCTACATGTTGCCAAATTACTCTCCATAATGGTGTACCTTCTGAAAGCTGCAGTTGGCCCCCGTGCGAAAGTGATTTTGAACTAAGTTTTTAAGGAGGTGATAGGGCATCTGGAGAAAGTCCCTTTTATCCAGACCCCCAGGGGCCAAGGCCGGGGTGGGGGGGGTGGCTGCCTGGAGCCACACAATCTCTTCTTGGCTTTGCAAGTGCTATGATTCAAACTGCTACGATCATCTTATTTTTTTTAATTTTAAAATATACAAACTGTTGAAGACTGATTCTTCAGTATTCTTATGTTTACATGCATGTATCCAATCTTTCTTTCTCTGTTTAGACTCTCTGGTTGTAAGTCTAGCCCAGCCTCTGAGTGCTGGAGGTGGCCGCTGTCCCCCTGGTGATAGGTGTTCACCCCGACCTCGTCAGCACTTGGTACACGTGCTAATCATCTTTCCTGTTGGGAAAGAAAAAGACTTTGGGACTTCGTATTTTGTGACTGGTGTCTCTGTATTGGTGTAGTCCCTTTTCTACAGATTCCCACAGAGTAAGACTTGATGTACCCTGGCATCCTCTGCGCTTTTCCCTTTGATCACACCTCTCAGGGGAAGTGATGTCATATGGACTGAGTACGAGGAAAGCAGGAGAAGCAGAGTGGAAGAGAGCGTGTGTGTGTGTGTGCCATAGGAAGGATCGGGGGAGGGCTAGATGGAATGGACACACCGTGAAAGCCAGTGATGAAATGGCAGCATATATTGAACTGGGATTTAAAATCACCCTCATTTTGGCAAGCCAGAATGTAACAAGTGACAGCCAAAGGAAGGCCGTTCCCATCATGCCACAGTAGGGACTGCTTTTCTTTCAACTTGGCCTCTGGTGCAGGGCTCTGGGAGGGTTCATTGCTCTCTTCTCAAATGTGTGCCTTCCAATATAGGGCGGGCGATGTTTTTTTTTCTTTAAGATATTATTTTAGCCCTGGCTGGTGTGGTTGATGGGTTGGAGCATCATCCTGTGGCCAGAAGGTTGCTGGTTTGATTCCTGGTCAGTGCACATACCTGGGTTGCAGGCTTGATCCCTTGTCTGGGTGGGTATGATCCCTGGTCCAGGTGCGTATGGGAGGCAACCAAATGATGTTTCTCTCACATCGGTGTTCTTCTTCTTAGGTGAGGGTGGAAATAATTTTTAAAAGAGACATTTTAATTTTTATTTATTGGTTTGAAAGAGAGATCGATTGATTTGTCGTTCCACTTATTTGTGCATTAATTGGTTATTCTTGTACCTGCCCTGACCAGGGATGGAACTTGTAACATTGGTGTATTGGGATGACACGAACCAACTGAGCTACCCAGACAGGGCCAGAAGGGTAGTGTTCATGCGTAGAATGGGGGTCAGTTGCCTAGTCATTTTATGGGACAGACTAGCCCGGCTTTCTACTTATAGAATCTGGTTAACATCTGGATCTTGTTTTTTCCTCATGAAGTTTCGCCCGCTGTTTCCACTCCCATTGAGAAGCCTTTCGTCTGGGAGGATGCTGGGGAGGTTTCCAGAGTCCATGAGTGTGCATTGGGTAATAGTTTCCCCATGAGAGAGCTGCCAATTGGAAGTGTTAATTAATTTTTATTACCGCATTTACATTATACATAAATTTTAGCAAATTTGCTTTACGCATTATTGAACAGGCCAAAATGACTTCCCAGTTTGTGACCTTGGACGTTTTTATTGTCCGTTTGAAAGTCTCTTCTGCTAGAAGCTGTTGAGAAATTAATGTTTGGTCCATGGGCAGGCACATGTGTTCTTAGGGTTAAAGACAGTGGTCTCTCAACACGTTTTCAAATGGGAATGGGCTGCTGAATCATGAATTTTTGCCCTCTTTTGTTAGCAGCGTGCTGAGGGAATGGCTGTTTGTGTAAAATTCTCTATAAAGCAAGTGTTAGAAACTGTATGTTTCCTTCGGCTCTTTTGTACAGAAGTCGAATTATAGACTCTTGCTTGTGAGGGCCTTGGAACGGGTCATCTCGCCCTGTGCAGCTGCTGCACTGCTGTTTAGGCTCTGAGTCCCCGTAGGAAGTGCTCAGATGTGGGACACGACCCTCCACAGGCAAGTTCCTTTATCTTACGCCAGGGCCTGTTTTTGTGTTGAGCTACAATAAAATTAAGAAACAGAAAGCAGCACAGAGCAGGAGAGAACACTGGGTCCGGGGCCAGGCTCCCTGGCTGAGTGAGTCTCGGCTTTGATGCTTGCTAGCTGCTTGACCTCGGGCCAGTTAGGGAAGTTCTCAGTGCCTCAGTTTCCTTCTCTGGAATGGCACTCTCCCCTCTGGCTGGTGTCAGGGTTCAGGGTGGCCTTGTGCAAAGTGCTTAGGGTGTGCTGCACTAAGCCCGCCATGCTGTCTCTATGGACAGTAAACAGATGGCCCCATCTTGACTTCTCTTAGCCAGCTCTCACCTGGTGTAGCTTAGTAAGCCCTCCTCTATCATCAGATCAAAGGTATTACATAGATTTTTTTTTTGCAAATTAAATGCTTTTGGTTTTTTTTCCCCTTTATGTCTCTTATATACTTTTCATAGTTGTATTAGTTTCCTGTGGCTGCTGGAGTAAATTACATAGTTTTAGTACCTTTAAAAAAAGTCATCTTCTTGGGCTGAAATCTAGGTGTCGGCCGGGCTGGTTTTCCATGGAGGTTCTGGAGGAAAGAATCTGTTTCCTGGCCTTTTCCAGCCTTTAGTGGCCCCCACTTTCCTTGACGCTCCCTCCCCCATCTTCGCAGCCAGCAGTGACCAGTTCAGTCTTGGTTCTGGCTTTTCTGCCTCCCTCTTCCTCTTTCTGAGACCCTGGTCAGTACTGTCGGCCCATCCGGATAATCCAGAATAATCTCCTTATTTAAGGTCAGCTGGTCGGCAGCCTCCATCGACCCGCACCTCCATTTGCCCTCGTCGGGCGACGTAACCTATTTACAGGTTCTGGGACACAGGAGGCGAGCTCTGAATGCCCTCGGCTTGCCTAGAAGGGAAACCAAAGGAAGTGATGCTTTACAAGCATGAAAACCTTGTGTCCTTCCCAACTGAGAGGTGACTTCCCAGTTTAACCTTGTGTTCCTCTGAGGCATAATTTATAGCTTTCTCTTGAGCATTCAAACCACTCTTGGTGATTTATGCTCCTTTTCTATATAGACGGTTTAGTGCCAAATTCAATCTTATGTCATAATTGAGTCCTAAAATATTGTTTAATTATTGCATAAGCACAGGAACATGAACAAAATAAATTCATAGCTTCTGATCATAGATACAAACATTTTCTCTTGGGTTAAAGAGAATATGCGCCTTTGTTTTAGACAGCCTGTATTCCTGAAATGCAGAGTGAAGCTGTAATCTCATCCCCAGAGAGCAGGTGCGGGCGGTTTGGTTTGGACGTCGGTTTCTCGATGAAGCTCGGGCTGTGTGTCCTGTTGGAGGCATTTTCACCAAAGCAGGACGTCCCAGAGTCCTCCGCTCATTCAGTGTCAGCTTAATATTGATTCTGTTCTGGTTGCAACGGACTGGTAAGAATTCCAAATTTGAATTTTAAAATGCTTTAACAAAGATACTTTGTGACTTTGCAGTTCTAATGGACCCAAAGTAAAAGGTTCTGAGCATAAAGTGATTGTCAGTAAACAGTTCCATTGCCCTTTATGTTGACTGAAGGTAAACAGATGACACACGGCTGTGATGCAGCTTATACCTGAGCCAACCACGTGGCTGGTCAGCAGCAGCAGCACTGTTGGGTCCGTCCAGGCCTGCTCCTAGGCTGGGGTTCGACTGTCGTTTTAGTGATAGCTTCTTGGGTCTAAAAAGACCGTCTGGCCTGCAGGGTTCTATTTTTAGTTGTAATAGACTTCTCTGAAGAGCAGGGTTGTTTTAAAAACGGCCATTTTCTTATTGTCTTATTGTTGGTGATCTAATATCTAAATGACATATCTGATTCTGATTCTGTAGCGACTTACGTATGTAAACGACTTGTGTTGGTGTCTTTTTAATGTTGATAAAGATGCGAATTACTTACTCTGTAGTTTAGACCCCAAGTGCTTCTGTTTCATTGAAGATTTTAAGAAAATATTAAGCAGAGTTTGTTGAAATACATTTATGCTTAAATCACTGAAAGCATCTTCAGAGCAAGGTGACTGTCCCCTGACATTTCCCTTCACAGTTGAGTGTCTCCTGTGCCTACTTCTCAGTCACCGCCCTGCCAGGGTCCCGCCCTGCACTGGTGTGGCAAGGGGCAGAGGTCAGCCGTGCCAGTGTGTGCACGCCCCTGGAACCGCTTACATCTCCACGTGTCTGTCCTCTGGTTAGTGATGGGGACTGGTGGCGCATGTATAGACACACACACACACACACACACACAGGTTTATGTTAATGGGACTGTACTTTGAATTACTTGTTAATTATTTTGATGTCTCCCCTCTCACCGAAAAAAAAGAATCTTAGCTGTTAAGTAGTCTGAATTGACTCTTTTAACAGGCCTCTTGAGTCAGAAAAGTGAATGCAGCAAGTTTCAGAACAGGGTTCTCTGAACATGGGCATATCAGTCTTCAGCCTCATCTTTGCTTTTAGTAGCTGTTTTCCAATAACTGAATCCGTGGTTTTGCTCTCCTGCCCATGGGACTAAAACAGAAACTCAGCCTGAAAGTTATTGCTCTTACAGCTCAGACTTCTACGCTGTAGTGACTTTGTAGTAGTGGTGGGACCATTTGGGGAAGCTGCGACGTTATTGCCGTTGGTTTAACTACCTGTCACACAAGCTGGGGTCCGGCTCTTTTGGGGTTTTACGCCTGGGCCCTTCCCTCTCTTTGTGTTTCGTGCTCTGGTTCTCTATGGCTCGTTTTCAAAGCATCTCTAATTTTCATGATAATGCAGATTTAAGAGTATTGTAATTAATAATAGCTGCATATTCAGAGGAAATCATGGTGGCTTTTCTTCATTTTTGTTCAATGTAGGGCTTTGATGGGTTAGAAGGACTTGACCTTCACATTTAAACTAGGGCACTGTGTCAGTTTGCCAGGGCTGTCATCACAAAAGGCTACACATGGGGTGTCTCGAACAACAGAAACTTACTTTCCAACAGTTTTGGTGGCCGGAAGTCCAAGCTCAAGGTGTCGACAGGGTAGGTTTCTGCCACCTCTTTTGTTGGCTTGTGGGTGGCCACTTACTTGCTGGGTCCTCACATGGCCATTTCATGCCTCATGTCTCTGTGCATCCGCATTCTCTTCTTATAAAGGCCCAGTCAGATCGGATCAGGCCCACTCTGTGGGTCTCATTTTAACTTGGTCACCTCTGTCAAGACCTTGTCTCCAGATAGGTTCAATGTGTAAATTTGGAGGTGGGGGACACAGTTCGCGACAGGCACTGAGGTCACATGGTCATATGTTAAGTCCCAGTTATTATCAGGGGACATCTTTGCCCTTGACAGATGTGCTAATTAACCTACAATGTTTAAAAATTAAAATTTGGACACAGGTGACATTTTTATTCCACAGTAGAGTGTAAGAAAAGCTGTTACTTTAGGGCGTCCATCTATACCAGTGTCGTTGTATGATGGTTTCCTGTGGGAGAAGGCTCCCCGGGGAGTGCAGGAGGCACTTCGTTTTGTTTGCTCCGTGTGCGCATGCTCATTAGGCGTTCACGTGAGACTTCACAGAAAACCGAGTGAGAGGGGAAGCTTTCACATGGTTGCCCCAACTTCTGCATAAGAGAGAATAGTGACTTTTGTACGTTAATCTTGGAACCTTTAAAAGAGGCAGTAGAAATTGGCAATCAAAGACAAGCGCCCTAACGGAAGGTTTTCTTACTTTAATGATTTCTAGGATGACTACTAATAAATGAACATGATTAAAACACAAAATTGTTTTTATTTTTATAAAAACTGGAGTCATAGTAACCCTTATGAGTGTTTACTGGGTGCCAGGCCTTGTTCAAGGTTATTTTTTGGTGTTGACTCATTTATGTCCCACCTCAGCCCTGGGGGGGCGGTGTCTCACTCCGATTCACAGATGGTCCCGCTAGGGGAGGTGGGGTAGGGAGCGGTGGTAAATGGTCTGCACAGGCTCTTCAGCTGGTGGAGGTGAAGCTGAGATGGGGTTCAGGCTGGCAGTGCCATTGTCACTGTGCCCCACCCCCCCTCGGGTGCTCACAGCTCAGCTGCCCAGAACCTCATTCCTCTCAGCAGTGACTTCACGGTGTTACGTGGTTTGGGGAAGTTTATTTTTGTTTTTGTAGGTTCACACTAGCAAAACAAGCAAATGTATTAATGGCCCCCATCAATTCCCCATGATTTCTTTAAGATAACAAAAAAGCAATTTGGAAAGTGGTTTTGCCCAGTGTTGGAGGATCCTCTGAGTATAAGAATTTGAGTGATCTATAGCAAAAAGGGCCTTTTCTAGCTTGAGTATAACAGTGTGTCACACTTTCATTTTATGAGAGCTAGGTGGGCTTTTCCGTCCTGTTAAAGCTGCTGCGTGAGAGCTGAGTGAAGAGCTGAGTGTGTGTGCAGCATGGGGCAGGGTGGTGGGGGCTGGCCTGTGTTTGCCAGTGTGGCCGAGCATGCCAGACGCCTTGGCTCTCAGTCCTCACCCCCCTCTCTGTGAGGTCGGCTCCAGTTTGTCCTTGCCTGCTAGGGTTAGTGCGGGCACTATGTGAGGGACTGCGTGGAGGGAGTTTTGCATAATGTGTGCAGGGAACCTGTCCTGTACGTTTTTGCTCCTGATATTTTGATGCAAGTAGAGTTTATTTTGATGAAGAAGTTCATGTGCACCTCTCCGGGTCTCCTTTTCTGCCTGGAATGTCTGGCTGTTGTCTTGAAGTTGAAGAAGGCAGTGGCTGTACAGCAGGCTTGGAGTGAAACTGGGTGGAGTTGATGGGACTCCATCTCTCCTGAGCTTGGTGGCTTTGGGCAAGTTACTCGGCTTTTCTGACCCCTTTCCTCCTGGAGGGGAAAATCAGACCCACCTCATGGAGGTGTCGTGAGGGTTAAGATAGACCACAAAGGTCAGGTGCTGGGTTTTCTAGAGGTCAGTTATTTAAGGATATGAGACAGTCGTGTTTTGTGATACCATTTTGCTAAATATGAAATCGTCTAAAATTACCAGTGTAATAAAGTTAGAGCCCATTTTGCCTACGTTTACCTAAAATGCCCTAACTGAAGTTCTCTGTATTCCTGTTGTAGGTGCTGGAGATCAGAATTTATTTACCTCCATTTACCCAACGCTTTCCCAGCAGCTGCCGAGAGAACCGATGGAGTGGAGAAGGTACGGGCTTTTTGTTTTGGGCTGCATCTCCCTCTTCACTTTTTAGACATTTACGTGAGCAAGGGAGGTGGTCACACTTGAAGCCTGAGTCTTAAAGTGGACTGTGGAGAGACTGAGGGGCATCGCAGCCTGTGGGCCCTCTTCCTTGAGGAATATGTTGATTTCTAGGATGGCAGAAGGAAGACGATTCTTTTGAGTTATAGGCTTGTTTCTACAGGAATGATTTCTGATCCTTTAAGGGTCATCAGAATGTCTTAAAGGCACAGGCCTTTGGGAAAGGAGACACGCACACACTCAGGCTGCACATTAAGCAGAAGATGGGCCTTTGTCTGCGCTCTCCTTAGCAGTACTGTCCACTCTGAGCTTCTCCCGCACTCTTCCTTAAGGGTGAGAAAGGGTGCAGGAGGCGTTTTGTAAAAGTGGGAGAAACCATGCCGGCCACCTCGCTGTGCGTAGTTGTTCATTTAATGACTTGTTCAAAGGGAATGATTGCCTTTGAATTATCTTGTTGGAAAACTGATTTCTGGTAAGGTATTATTTTTAGGAAGTGTTTGGATTTTTATTTGTTCATACAAGTAATCCGATTTTAACAAGGTGGATAAATAACTTTCTGTTATTGTTCATGTTTACACAGTTCTAATTCTTGCTCCATTTTCCTTTCCGACTACCAATCTGTACCCAGCACCATGAAGAATTAGTGAGGCTTTCTGGGCATGACTCACCCAGGGCCTCCAGTGAATGTAGTCTAATTTCTGTGCCTGATTGTTGTGTTGCAGGAATGTGGTTAATGACTAACACTCAATACAAGTAATGTGCAGAAGGTGGGAGAATTCTCTTTCGAATAAATGGCTCAACCTCGGGGGAGGCCCAGTGCTGTGAATGAGAGAAAACAGCGCATTCAGCAAATGGAGGAATTTAATGTCTGAAAGAATGGAGTAATCTGAAAAGGATTTCAAATAAGAATATATTATGCAAGCATTTATCATAGAAAGATAAAAGGAAAAAGTGTATCCAAGAAACAATAAAGGGAGTTGTGAGAGGAAAATAACGCAGTAGAGACACTACATGGATTTAATACACGTATTCATCTCTTCACCTTCCTGAGACTTCACTAAAGGAGAGAAAGGCCTAGAAAGGCACAAATGCACAAGGACAGAGAAAGGGGCGGAGATGATGGCAGCAGAGATACGTGGACACCTTTTCAGTAGAAGGCGGGGAGATGGAGGAATTAGGAGAGACAGCTGAGCCCTGTGGGTCTGCAGCGATGGCTCCCTGAAGAGCAGGCAAGTCCCCGGCAGGCGACAGGGCCCAGGACCTTGGCGGGCAAGGGAAAGACCAGGCTGGAAAGGGAGGTGGCAGAAGGCGTGGGCAGGGAGCAGTTAGATGCAGGGCCCCCATCGCGTGTCCGCAGCCGTGCGTCGCATGTGCACCCACTGAAACAGCCGCAGTGGTCTGCCCCTGCCAGACCCTGGGAGGTGAGGTTGTCTCTCTGTGGGCAGAGAAGCTCTAGGCCCTTGGGCAGGAGGCACTGCAGATGGCAGGAGAAGGGCTGTTCTGGAACCAGCAGGTCTAAGTCTGAGCAGGGCACAGCTAAGGCCGAGAACTCTGCGCCACGTCCCTGCTCCCCAGGCAAGACGGTGAGAACTCATCTCAGGAGACACTGACGGGCCCCAGGGCCAAGACCGGCCATACTCCCTGTCTTAGAAAACATTGGGAGGAGGTGCTTCACCCAGTTTGGGACCTGGATACGCTCCTGGTCGGAGCAGCGGGACTGTGGGCGCCAGGGGATGTCACCAGGGAAAGGAACTGGTAGGTGACCTGATGTCCGACTGTGTGAGCAGCGCTGAGAGTTGTCAGTTCTGTCGGAGAGCTTTGGAAGGTTTCATCACGGTGACACCGGGAGCTCAGAAAATAAAAGTGCGAAGAGGAAAAGTTCGGTTCCAAAGTTGCTCCGAGAATGGGGTGTCACATGGCCTGTTAGTGAGCAGTGCTTCTCCTTTCAGTAATGTGGGCAACACCGGTGGCAGAGCCATTGGGAATGGGGGGGGCGAACAGACAGCTGAATCTGCCTCTCCCGGTGCCCGTGTTGGGAGATCCGGCCTGAAAATATAGTGCCTGGGGAGGCGCTGTGGGCTGCATCATGGCCCCCAGCAGGCGTGTGTGTCTGGGGCCAGTGGATGTGGACCGCACTTGGAATAGGAGTCTTTGCAGATATAGTCAAGCTAAGGATCTCACTATGAGCTCATCCTGGACTTGGTCGGGCCTTAAAGCCAATGACAAATGTCCTTCGAAGACACAGAAGAGGAAGAGACACGTGAAGATGGAGGCAGAGGTTGGAGTAATGCATCCACAAGCCAAAGAATGCCAAGGCTGGGCGGAAGGCAGGAGAGGAGCAAGGAATGAATTTTCCCTCAGAGCTCCCAGAGGGTACCGTCCCTGCCAACACCTTGATTTTGAATTCCTGGCCTCCCGAACTGTGAGATAATGAAAGTCATTTTAAACCTCCAGGTTTGCGGTATGTTTTTAACAGCAACTCTAGGAGACTAATATGTAGGTGACGTAGAGAGGACGGGTTAGGCACCTGCACTCGTGTGTGCGTGCGTGCGTGCATGTGAGAAAAGCTGATTCATACTATTTGACATGTTAGAGTGTGTCCATATTACTTTGATAAAAATTGAAAATTAACTGAGTGGATCTTGGAGATAAAAAAGCTTGAAGCACAAACTTTGCCAGATTCACTGAACAGCTGTACTGGGCAGACTAGTGAGTTGAAAGATCAAGCTTAGAAATGCTAGTTTAATGCTTGGGGCCAGAGATGGAAAGCTGAGGTGTGAGGGTCAGTCCAGAGGTTTCAGTCCCCTTCTGATAGGTTTTCAGAGGAGACAACAGAGAACGGAAGGCAGGCAGTGTTTGAAGAACTAACATCAGGATTTTCCCAGAAGCGATCAGAGATTTCAGGAGCCTGCAGAAAGTCAAGCAGAAAGAAAGCAAACAGAAAGCCTCGCCAAGAAAACAGAAAAGGGAAACCAGATTTGCATCTCTTTCAACATGTAAAATGCAGCATAAAATAGAACACTTAAGGACAGTCTTCTCAAAGTATTGAGGGAAAGTACCTTTGAACCTAGAACTCATGCAAGAGGGAGAACTGCCTCAGCAGCTCCCTCTGAGGGCCCTGGAGGGGACAGCGTGCCTCAGGGGAGCTGACGGGGCCCCAGGATGGTGGGGGCGTGGCCTGCTCTGTCGCACCGAGCTGCACTCAGCGTATGTGTTACTCCAGAGTGCTTCTCAAAGCGTCTGTTCACTGCTTGTGACGACAGGGAGGTGGTCGGGAAGCAGTGCGGTAAAGAATGACATTTTCAGACATGTGTGATCAGAATCCCTGCCACCCTGTCTGAAGTAATGAAAGGATGCATCTCAACAAGAGGAAAAATGAACTTGGAATTTGCAAGATGAAAGAAGCAGCTGCCGACAAACAAGTCATAAAATATTTTGCTAAAGTTAAGGTATCAATCCTTTTAAAAATGAAAAAATCTAAAATTCTAGATGTGTAGAAGAAAGCAGAGAGAAGATACACTGTCTTTCTTGTCTCATTCAAGGAGGATACATTTTTTTCCTTAAAAATTTTATTTATTTATTTTGAGAGAGAGGGGAAGGGAGGAGAGAGGGAGAGACACATCAATGTGTGGTTGCCTCTCGCGTGCCCCGCACTGGGGACCTGGTCCACAATCCAGGTGTGTGCCCTAACTAGTGATCGAACCCATGACCTCTTGGTACACAGGCCGACGCTCAATCCACTGAGCCACACCAGCCAGGGCTCCATGTTTACTTTAATCTTTGAAAGAAAATGTACATTTTTGTATATTAAAATACAAGTGTAACCAACAGCAGAATAGCAATAGATGGTTAAGAGGGAATAAGAAAATTTGATTGATCTCACAAAGGACCGACAAAAACAAAAATAGCCTGCAAAGAGGATATAGACAAGTCCATGTGTGAGCCTGGTCACATTCAACACGGCTGGTCAGCTTCCTAAACACGGATGCTCCTGAGATTGGAGACACAGGCTCTAGAGGTGGAAAATAAGGCTTGGGAAAAGACATAGGTGACATAATTTATTTTTAGAAGTATAACTGAATAGCGCCCATATCCTCTGCTAGCCTTAGGTTAGGTGTTTGTAGCTGGGGGGTTCCTGTATTCTTGCCTCTCAAGTGGGAAAGGGAGGAGGTGGTTACCAGGGTTTTATCTGTGCTCTGCAGACAAAACCCGTTCTCTTTCACCAGAAGTTCTGGTGCAGTTTAAAGCTTTCAGAGTTTCAAACCACGCTTCAGACATTTGGGAAACTTTTCCTCTTTTCCTGTGACTTAAAGGTGAAGTTAAGCCCCCAGTAAGGGGGCCCGTCTCCCCCAGAAGTCTGTGTTATCACGAATAGCCCGGCGGGGTAGCGCGCTCCTCCGCGTGCGCGCGTCACTGAGTGCACCGAAGATTTGGTGGATGGGTAGCTCTGGTGTGCAGTTGTGCACGGTGTTTAAAATAATTTATAGAGTTTTTTGGAAGACTCATACAGGATTAATAGCCTCTGTGTACTTCTGAACTCACGGAAGTTATGTTCTTATTGCAGTTTTTCTTTCTGCCGGACGCGCGTCAGGTGTTTTCCTCACTGACTGTGCAAATTGTCTGTAGGTCCTATGGCCGGGCTCCTAAGATGATTCACCTGGAATCCAACTTTGTGCAGTTCAAGGAGGAGCTGCTGCCCAGAGAAGGAAACAAGGCTCTGCTTACCTTCCCCTTCCTTCACATCTATTGGACAGAGTGCTGTGTAAGTAGTGCTGGGGGCCGCCTCCTGGAGTAGGGTCAGGGCTTCATGGGTCTCGGTGTTTCTGAGGCAGCTACCATTTCTCATGTGTTCTTCCTGGTGCACCCTTTACTCTGGTGTTCTCTTGTCTCCATTCCCCAGCCACACGTGTGGCTGTGTGGCATCTTTCCGCTTCGGTCCAGTGCGTTGCCCTCGTGGTGGTCAGCCAGTGCAGTCTTACTTCCCGGGTTTGGGTTCTGTGAGCCATCTCTGTGCCCCAGCGGCCACTGGGTGTTTTACTGTTTACTCTCAGCTTCATTTTCTCAACCTCCTGTGTTCGCTGTTGTGGCAGATAATCCTTGTGTGTCCCTGGCTGGTTTGTAGACTCTGAGGGCCAGGGCACCGTGTCCTTCCTCACAATCTGTGCCTGTCGCAGGAGGCCCTCCGTGACTGCCCCCCCGGGGAGTGAGCGCTGCTGCTGGCGGTCTTCCTTGTACTTGGCTGTTGTGTGTTCGTGAATCCAGAAAGAGCTTTACGTTCTTGACAGAATTCTTCTGTCATGAATTAATAGAAAACTTTATGGGTCATTTCCTGTTTTTTTGACTCTACTAAAGCAGACATTTAGCAATATACAACATACATAAATCATTGCATGGCACTGTAACTGAATCTGAGGAGATAGAGGCAGTTTTTGTAATTTTGATGAGAATGAACTCAAAGCTCATGCTGGGCTTCCCTGGACTTGACCCCTTGCATCTTTTGCTTTTGCTCAGTGACAGTGTGAGATGTTGTCTATCGGGGTTCATCAGAGACTCAGCCCCCAGGACTCTCACTGGGGCTGGTCACGTGGCACCCCTGCCCAGCCTGTCCCCAAAACTCCAGACTCCCCGAGGGAGAGCAGGTGTCAGCACGGCCATCATGTCTGCACAGGAGGTTTAGGCCCAGTGGGGCATTCCTGTCACACGTGCTCAGAGCCCTCCCGAAGTCCACATTCCTAGGTGCCGGCCCAGGGCCACCTTGTGAGCAAACGTAGAGATGGCCGCCCCAGGCCTGGTACCTCTTCCCTCTCCAGCCCCTCAGTCAGTGGTAAAGTCAGATTCGATTCGTGGTCAGGGGATTGTCTGGTTTCCCCTCGCTACGAATAAGCCACCTCTGGGAGCCACTTTAGGGCGGTGTTAGCACCCGTCTCCTCATCCAGTGTTCGCACTGAGATTTCGCCCCTGGCGGTTCTCCCTGAGCAGTCTTTACCAAGGGTTGCAAACGCCACTGCCCTGAATTTATCGGCCTGTGCTCTTCTCTAGGAAAGAGCCTGGGTGGGTTTGTGTCTAATTTAGTGCTTTGCAGTCAGCTAGCCTTACTTGTGTGACGTTCAGATTTCTCAGATTTGGCCAATGAAGGTCATTTCAAACTGGTTTCTACGTCCCCCTGAGCACTTTCTAACTTTCTGGGACAATAAAGGTGTTCTAGGTTCTTACAGTTTGCTACCCTCGTCCTGGAATCAGCTGTGTCCTCACAGAGTACTGTGTCCCTTGCCACCGTGGAGCACCACTGCTCCCTGCCCTCTTTGTAGACAGAGCTAACGAAGGGTATCTCCAGAGGGCACAGTGGATACTGATGCCATGGAGTCTAGCCTGGCCCCACAGGGCTCCTTCTGGCCTCGCCTACTGGGTGTCTGCATGCACCTTGGCTCTCGACACCATCCACACAGCTGCTGCGGGCCCAGCCCTGCCGTAAGCATAACGCAGTTTCACAGTCTCTGCTCCCGTGCCACGGCTGGAAGCAGACCTTCTAAGGAGAGTCAGAGGTGGTTTGCAGTTTTCACTTTCCTAGACTGACAGGGACGCGCCGCTCCTGTGCACTTGGGCCAGCCCTCCTCGGCCTTCGTCCTTCCAGCGTTTCCCTGGCTGCCCTTGCCCGTGTGTTTCTGCATGGGGTTTTCTCTCCCATGACATACTCCATCGGCTGTTTTTGGTGTATATGAAGACTGTTGATTTTTTCATGTTAACCTCGCTGAATTCTTCTATTGTTTGAGTTGGTGTTATCATTGATTCTCTAGGCCCCAGTAGGGCTTTCCAGATATCCTATCCTGTCATCTGCAATAGAGATGGCCTGACCTCTTCTTTTTCAATTCTATGCCTCAGATTGTTTTCTCTGTTCTAAGACATTGTTAAGTGGCAGTGGAGATAGCGGGCACCTTGCCTTGTTCCTGGCCTTAGTGGGGATGCTTGCCGTGGTTCCCTATTCAGTGAGATGTGGGCTGTAGGGACAGAGGTAAGTTTATAGGAGCATGTAAAGCAAGTTCCATCCATTCTTGCTTTTTCAGGGTTTTATTAGGAATACATTGTTAAATTTTCTTAAAGGCTTTTTTAGATGCAGTGGAGATAGTCATATGATTTTTTCCACTTAGATCTATTAATATGTTGAATTACATTAATGGGTTTCTTATTATGGAGCCATACTTTGCATTCCTGGTAGAAATCCCTCTTGGTCAAGTGTTATTTTCTTAATGTGGTTTAGCTGTGTGTTCACTTCATTCAGGATTTCCACATCTGTATCCACCAGTGTTGGTCCCTCCTTTATTGTGCTCTTTCTCAGGTTGAGGTACCCATGCTACACGTGATTCAGAAAGAAGAATTTTGAAGTTTTCTTTCCCTTCTGTTTCTGAAACAACTTATATACCACTGGGACTCTGTGTTCTCTAAGGTTTGGTGATATTTTCCCGTGAACCTGTCTGGGCCTGGCATTCTTTGCGGGGTAGTTCCTTGACCACTTCCTGAATCTCTTCTGTGGAAATTGATCTGTTCTAGCCATTTGTCAGTTTTGATAAACTGTATTTTTCTTAGAAATTGTATATTTAGTTAAGTTTTAAAATTTACTTTTATTGAGATCTGTGGTCTTTTTTGGCTTTTAAAATATGCTGTGTCCATAGCTGGTTCCGTCGTGGCTCCTTATTCCGTATGTGCTGTCTCCCACCCTTCCCTGATTACGTCAGCACGTGGCTGGCTCGTCCTCCCAGTGAGCCGGGTGTTCTTTATCAGTCTGCTGTGCTGTTCATCTGCTTCCTACTTCATTGATGTTTTCTGTCATTTTTCTTGTTTTCTTTCTTTTGTTATGTTTACTTTGTTCTTGTTCTAGTTTTTTTTGAGTTGGGAATGCATTTATTTTTACTCTTAAATTTTTATTGCTATGGGTCTGTAAAGATAAGAACTTAAACGTACTCCAGTGTTTTATCATTATTTTTTGGGTGTTCTCTATTTTCTGTTTGTGTTGCCTCTTTCAGCCAGTAGTTTAACAGAAAGTCTTTTAATTTACAGAAAGAAAGTTTAAAATTTAAAAAAATTTCTAGTTCTATTGCATTATGATCAGAGCATTGGCTTTATATCTGCTTTATGAAACTTATTTTTTCTCTGTGACCTAATAAATGGTCAGTCTTTATGGATGGTCCGTGCTTGTTTGAGAATGTATTTTCTGTATTTTCAGATATTTATGTTAAATATGTATTCATAAGAAATATCTTGCTGATTATGTTGACATGTGATTATGTTGATTACATTTACATTTTAATGTTTTGTCTGCTTGACCTGTCTTTAACTGACGGGGGTATGTTAAAGCCTTCTCTTCCTGATATGTTTC